>PNEQ01119940.1:0-23266 GCA_003012365.1 Medauroidea extradentata
GGTAAAATACTATAGGACGTTGATGAGAGGGGATGGAGAAGCATCTGTCAGTGACACATTGTAAAATATTGGGGGAGGGGGCTAAGGAAGCCCCGTCTAAGCATCTAGTGTTGGTTACTTTTTAATTCAATTAAAAACACTATTTTCTGTACGAGGTGTAAGTGAGGTTAGGGTGCAATGCGAAGTCTAGAAATTTATGAAAGACTCTGAGGAGACCACTATAGTTAGTTTGACTGAATTAATTTTAATTCGTTCGAGGATAATTGTGATAAGAGTTGGGTTTACGATATTAGCATGGAAGAGTGTGTGGAGAGCTCGTTCTTGTAATATATGGTTTTGTAATTAACTTATTTTCCTTAAAATGTTATTTTTCATTACGATATATTAGTGGGGTGTGTTTGGAATGAAAAATCGAGAAATTTTTTGAAGAGTCTGAGAAAATCTCGACAATTTATTCGATTCGATTTTATGGAATCTGTTCAGTGAGGGATAGGACAGGAGTTATGATTAAGTTATTAGCATGAGGAATGGTGGGGAATGCATTCAGGTGTGGTATATTTAATTACTTAAATTATTTTACCAGAAATGTGTTTTTACATTATTAAGTATGAGTGGGGTTGGCAGGAATGTAAATTAAAATAATTTTCCGAAGACTCTGAAAAAATCCCATGTACTTTAGTTTATTGTATTTACTTGAAATCGTTCAGGAATAGCTAGGTGGGAGTAATGTTTAAGTTATTAGCATGAGGAATGGTGGGGGAATGCTTTCAGTTGTGGTATAGTTAATTACTTAAATTATTTTACTAGAAAGATGTTTTTCATAATAAAGTATGGCAGGGGTTGATATAAATGATAAATCAAAAAAATTCGGAAGACTCTGAGAAAACATACATAGTTTATTTTATTGTAGTTATTGGAAACTGTTCGGCGATAGCTAGGGTAGGAGTCCGGATTAAGGTATTATCCGGGGGAAGGGTGGGGGAGACCAGTTCAGGTTACTTTAATTATTTTACTAGAAATATGTTTTTACATAGTGAAGTATGGTTAAGGGTTGATAAGAATGATAAATCAAAATATTCTCGGAAGACTCTCAGAAAACCAATGTAGTTTAATTGATTGGATTTATTGAAATTTGTTCGGGAATAGCTAAAATAGGGGTCAGGTTTAAGTTATTAGCATGGGAAAGGGTGGGGGAGATCTTTGAGATGTGATATGGCGATTTACTTGAATGATTTTACTAGAAAGATTGTTTTACATTATGATTTATGAGTAGAGGTTGGTAGGAAAGTGAATAAGGAAAGAAGACTCGGAGAAAACCCTGTCAAGAATGTTGCCTACGTTTAAGTAAAACAATTGAAGACAGGCGTTGCTGACAATATGGATGCCAGGACACAAGATGGCGGGCATAAAATTTATTAATTTTAAATTTTTTGAATTTTTGGAAATTTCCGAGTTCCGGAAATTTTTGAAAATTTTTAAAATTTTTAAAATGACCTCATCCAAGAAGTCTATAGTGACATCATCCAAGATATCGCCATTGACATCATCCTAGATGGCGAGCGTAGCGTCATCCTGGATGGGGGGGGGGAGGAATGACCTCATCCAATATTGTGGCTGTGACATCATCGAATATGGCGGCGTAAAGTCATCCAAGATGGCGTCCGTGATGTACTCATTGGTTACAAGGCTCTGATACCCTATCCCCTTGTTGCAAAACCTCCCAAAATATACTAATTACATTGTGTACATTTTTAAAATTGGTATGGATAGTGCCCTTCTTTAGTACTCTTCTGTTCCTTAGGTTGGAACATTTTTCTCTATGATACTTGGATACTCTGTACTCTCGGGATTGTGACAGTACTATCAATATTTTATATCAGTCTTAATGCAGTTTCGTACAGTACACTGATTTAATCTCCAGAATCACTATTGCGCATTTCTAAGATTTCCAAACCTAAAGTGTCATGAGAGCATGCCAAAGAATGGTCAATATACACTATCGCAAGAATAACAATTGTGAAACATTTAACTGGTACAAACTCAAGACAGTCATCACAGATCTTATCAATTCATTTATATATCTTCAATTGTTCTACGTTGGTGAAATAATTGATTTCAGCCACGAACATAGAGAAACAAGTTGCATAGTTCTCATCATTTACAAATTTGATTTTAATGTGTTTGCCACAAATTTGAAACCGAATACTTGTGTACATTGAGTCACTTGATAAATTCTCAAGGTGTTCTTTGATAGCTGCATCATTTGCTTCTGTCCTAAATATTGAGGGGTTGAAAATTCCGAACATTATTGCATTGATCTTGGCTTCAACCATGATATCGTCAGACTATATTCCCCACAGATAAATTTCTTGTTTCCAACAAATATCACAGTACTAATGATTGATTGCTATTTCTCCCGGTTATGTACTGCTTCCCTGAAACATTCTGTATTTAACTGATCAACAATGAACGCATTCCTCCTTTCTGCAATATTAAGGAATTATAAGTAAATGTAGCACACATTTGAGGAATGTCCGTAGACTGGTGAACAATTAATTTTTCCGAAGTTCTTTATACTCATTAAACCCTAACTAGTAGTGTGCCAGTTCTTAGTCTACTTTTCCTGTAAATTCCTTGCCAAACAAATCTCATAATTGATAGCTTAAATTACATGTTCCACCAAGTGTGATTACATTATGCCAGTTTCTTTCATAAGACAGACGTCGTTTGCAGTTTAAGAAATTTGTAGCTCTCAATTGGAGTCCATACTAGTAGGGGTGTTTGGGAGATCCGAGGATAAGTGGGTTGTGGGTGTGGATTTGTGGATTCACGTCCACAATCTTGGATGATGTCACCGCCACCATCTTGTTTCCGGCCTCCATCTTGGATTACATCACTTTTAAAATTTACAAAATTAAAAATAAAAACTAAAAATTATTTTGGATCCATTCGCCATCTTAGAATGAATTCCCCCACCCCCACCTAATTTTCACAGTCATTAGTTTAAATGTTCTGGAGGCCACCATATTTAATCTTTAAATTCCCGCCAATTTTAAACAAACATTTGTTTACATATTCTGGAGGCTGCCATATTTAATTTTTCAAAATTCCCACCAAATAATCTACTTGAACCACTCATTTGATTAATCGATTGTATTTAGTTCTAGCATTGACCACCAGGGGATTGATCAGCCATCTTTGTTTTCTTACTTACTCTGTTGCATTCCGCTCCACAAGGCAGTGCTTTAGGACGACGGGTAATGTTCCATAGGCAGGACTCTCGCCTCTATCATGAATATATACATATTTATTTTTTTATGACTGCCTTCAGGCATGTAGATGAACAAGTCTTGACAAGTATGATACTTCACCATAGTAATTATATTTTATTTTGCGTAATAACTGCTGCATTACTATTCTTTTAAATTTATTATTTCAATTTTAAATACCGTTTATAGTAACGTAATAGTGTAGGATAAGAATACTGATTGAGTTTACAAGGACTGGTACATCTGATGCTCTTCAAGAAAAAGTTATGACAGGCATATGAAATAATGTCTCTCAACACACACACAATGTTAAGTTAAAAGATAATACATTTATTAAAACACTATGTACACGACACAATTTAATACTACTATACACAATAAAACACTATATACATATTTACTATTATGGAGGCGGCTGGGCAGGTCCTCGCTCCGCAAGTGTCCTGAGGAGGAAGAGGACTTCCTCCTGAAAGTGGACGGTGGCGGTGTGGCGGATACCCGCCATGGCTTGCTGGTCTTCTAGTCGGAGCCGCAGGTCCAGGATCTCCTCCTGCTGGTCCCGAACCTGGGCCTGCAGCCCAACAAGTTCCCGCCACACCTCCCCCTCCATGTTGACCTCTTCCCCACCCTGCTCCTCCTCGTTTTCATCGGTCTCCTCGTCTCCCGCCATCGTCGTCGTCCTCGTGCTTCACGGGCGCAGCCACCATCACGGGTCGTCGTGCTGCAGGCCCCCGTTTTGGAGCAGGCCCGGTGCAGTCGGAGGACCGCTTGGCTGCTCCGAACATTCCGACAAATTCCACCTTGTCGTGGTCGTCGGAGATGTCGGAATACTACCGCAGGCGAATCGTCGGTGGTGGTGGAGGCGGCAAAGCTAGCGATGAGGCCTCTACCACAGCGACATTGTACAATTCGTCGAGAGCCTCGTCGTCCTCGCTGTACCACACATACATCTTTCTCGACATGTTAACGTAGACTGAAGTTACAAGAGCTCCTCCATGTATAAATCCCCTCCCCTCCAGACAATGTGTTGTTATACAACCCTACCCCTCTCTTCACGTGGTCAAAATCTACATCACTGGCTGTAGGGGTGGCCTCAGGCACTGTCAAGTCGCATAGATAATGGCCTGGTCTCAAATTGCGCACTAGCTGCTACCTGGAGTGGCAGAGCATTCTCAAGGTCTGCAGCTGCGCGCGAGAGTCGCGCATCACCCGGCTTAATGACCTAGACCATTAAACTGCCGGTCAGCTCCGCTCCTCGCGAGGGGAGAAATGACGAAACTGCATGCCTTCGCACCAGCTCATCGCCTCGAATATCAACCTGTTCAAAGTTTGCCATCACAGACAGCCTTCCAGGCACCCCAGAAGCAGTCGAACATAATTACCAGTAAAAAGAACATTTGCTTTTAAATAATAACATAGGAATTCAGTTTTAAACAAATATTTATTTAATCCTTCATACATAAGAATTTACGTTATTTATACATAATGTCTGATTGATGAATCCAACTGTTGTGGCTTGCATCGAACCCCAGCCACGGCACAAGAACCTTTTTTTTTTTTCTTCAATACCTTCTCGACAAAATACGTGTTTGGATACTTGGTAACTTGAATTTCTTAACTGTAGAAGCTTCCTCGAATTGTCTTGCCTTCCACATCTTCTAGGTTCGTAGTGTCGAATCTTGACCACTTTAAATATTTTAGTGCTCCAATTTGGTGTGTAGCCTTTCGTAAATGTTCCCTTCACTCGCGATATCCATACATAGTCCCGAACCTTCGCTTTAGGTTTGTGCAGGTCCAGTTTCTTCTCACTTTTAAAAATTAGTTTGCAGTAAAGAGTTATCCTTGACATCCACAGGCCTAATATTTGTGGTCCTGTGTACTTTGTTGTTATAGTTCGAGATCAGACACGGCAAAATATCTATCCGCTTGTAGCTTCCTTGTGCTGAAAATTTACACATTTCATTCTTTAAAGTACGATTAAAGCATTCTACGATACTGGCCTTGAGACCACTGTGGGTTGAATAATGGTTTATTTTATGTTTTGACATCAAGGTTTGGAAATTAAAATTGTAGAATTCCTTACCAAAATCAGTATATAGATTCTTGCATGGACCTTTATCTTTCAAAACAATATTCTTTGCATTAGTTATGTTCCTGCCACTCTTACTTTTTATGGGCACTGCCCACGCATATTTACTGTAGCAGTCAATAACAGTCAGCATGTACTTGTAGCCTTTATTCTTGCAAGCATAAAGAATAATTTCAACCAGGTCTGCTTGATACAAGTCCTTCAAACCAAACACCTGTTCTTTAAGCCGAGGTTAATTTCACCTTGCAGGTTTGTGCAGCTCTCCAGCGATGTTTAGACGACTCATTCTATGTATCCCTCTTTACACAATTCTTCGATAATGCTAGATATTTAATTTGTGTGTGAATTATTTCCAGCCTGCTGAAAAACAATTAACAGTCTCAATCTGTCTACAATCACATTAACATCATTACAGTAAACATATTCTAAAAGTCTCGCATCTTATATTTTGTTATGTAGATCGAGGCCAGATCCTATTGTAGTTCCTACATCAGGGAACAGCTGGGAAACAATGTTGAATTTCGGATGTGTTTCATCCTTATATTCACCGCTGCTAGAATCGCTATTCTTCAAATGAGCACTCGTAAGTTTCAAAAGACGTTTATACTGTTGCAGGGCACCATGTGAATAAGTACCAGGATTTTTTAAAACAGTAATTCGTAGAGTCCATAAGCCGGCTTGATTATGACAGAGTCTACTTTTACATCATTACTAGGCAAGAATAAAATTTACTTGTTTCCCAAAAATTTTTGCTTGTATTCTCTGTATGTTCTATCTTTAGACCGTGAGTTTGTCAAGTAATCATGAAGCATTGTGCTTTGTTCCTTTTTCCGTTTCCACTCAGAGAGAAGCAAATCATCTTCGTCAACTTCTTGTGCAGGTTTCTTGCATTTCATTACAGCTTGAGGCTCTTCTTCCTTCTTCAATGTCACAGACGGAGGCTGTTTCGGCCTCAAACTGTCCAGTCTTTCTGTTATAGGTTTGATATCTTCTTCATTAATCATATCACGTTCCATTCTAGCACGTTGAGCTGTCAAGTATTTTGCGTGAATACTTTTAATCACGGTGTGTAAGTCACCGACAATGTCCGACATTTTACTACCCACTTATAATAACAGATCAGGGTATTTATATGATGTTTTACTTAGGTGGTGGTCTAGAACTTGTCTTGTTATTTTTACCTTCTAAAACTATGACTGGAGGTGGGTTATAAACTAATGTTAGCATGTTTTCAATATTTTTAAACGAAGCTTCAAATTAAGTAATGTGCATTGTAATCTGCTCCAGAACTTTGTCTATGCAAAAGTTTCATTTATCAGACCTTCTATTGCATTAAGTTTCCAGCAAATGCTCCACATCAACAGGAATAACACCAAGTTTATCATTCATGTCATTTATCATACTTGCAATATCATTACTTGTTCTGTCTAGCACATCAATCACACACTAATCAAATCAGTATTAAGTGTGTAAATAAATGCCTTGTTAAAAGCATCTCAGTCTTCTCTCGGTTTTGCAATGTTTTTAAGTCTTTTTCCTTTTGCACCACAGTTCCCATCATCAGTAGGCACTAAGCAACTTTACACTTTGTGTTTCAGGTCATTATGGCTGAATTATGAGATTATGTATCTGCTCTCGGACTGATGAAGGCTTATAAACTGATCAAGTCCATGCCTGTACCTTCCTTTAAGTAGAGGAAAGTCTTTAGATATTACAAGTTATCCATGAGGATCACTCCAACAAAAAGCACACACCTCTTTGAATTTATCGAAAGTCATATCTGTATTAACATGATCAGAGTAATCATGTCTCAAGTTAAAGTCATCCATGTGAAACAATACCAAAACGTTAGCATTATCGCATAGTAACTGTTTGGGTATACGTGAATAAATCTGGCAAAGGTAAAAGGAATCTACTGATATATGTCTTCCCATGCAAAAGTATTCTTGGTTTACAAGCCTGTTTCTCACAGGCTACATCGTTGAAGACAAACACAGAATTTGGTAGAGCTTAAATTGGTGGTATCACTGCTTCATTGTCTATAAATGTAAAGTACCCGAGTCCATCCATATAACTTAGAATTTTTCCAAGTCTCTGATACTTTGGCTGTTGCAGTGATTTCGTGTATATGTACAAATTCTCGAACCGGAGACCGTCAGGCTCCTGCAGCGAGCTTAAGACAACACATGTCTTGCTACAGTTTTATGGTCCTGCTTTGATGCAATGCACAGTATTGGGAAGCAGGGGACAACATCTTGATTCGTGAGAGGTGACTTCATCTTCTGTAGTAATATGTATGGGAAAGCAAACTTCTTGCTTGTCGATATGTATATTACCACCACTAACCTACGGAGCATGCGGAGCAGATTGGGGAGACTTGTACGGAATGTGAGGAGACATGTGCGGAGTGTGAGGAGAGTGTGCAGATTAATGTACAGCATAAGTAAATAGGTTCTGAGACATTTGCGGAGCATACATAGTTTTGTGTTGAGAAGATTGCGGAGCGTGAGGAGCATTCAGAGACTTGTGTGGAGCACACATTGTTTTGTGAGGAGATGGTTGTGGAGCATGTGTAGCATGCATAGTTGTGTGAGGAGCTGATTGAGAAGTGTGAGGAGAATGCATAGTTAAGTGAGGAGCTGATTGTGGAGCATGCAGTACATACACAGAATAATTGTTACAAGTTTGAGTATGTCTTTTCAAAATATCATTCCTGGTAAACTGTCGTCGGCAGAGTTCACATTGAAATTTCATTCTTTAATTTTTCATCATGCATGTAGTTGCTTCATGCCTCGTAACATTATGCAGAGCGGTAAATACTTTACCACAGTAGCGACAGCAGAGGTACGTTATTAACTACCATACTGTTCAAAGTCTTGAATGATACTGAATAAAATATATAAAAACAAGTACTTACATATTTTCAAGTCAGTGAACTGTGATGCCTCGTAGGAGTATGATCAAGAGCGGAAGAGGAATATTGAATACTCTTATAAATAATTTACCCTTCGAAGCACATATTCCAGGGTACAGATTTTGTGGACCAGGAACGAAGCTAAAGAAGAGGCTCGAGTGTGGTGATGTCGGAGTTAACGATTTGGACGAGGTGTGCAAGGAGCACGACATAGCCTATGATAATAGTTACAAGCAGGAAGATAGACACGCTGCTGACACTGTCCTTGCAAACCGAGCAAATAAGATTGCTAAATCTAAGGAATCAAGGCTTGGTGAAAGAGTAGCTGTTTGGGGAGTATCCAAGATCATGAAAACTAAAGTCAAGGGAGGAATGGGATTGCAAATTAAGAGCGAACCATCCACTCCTACAAACACTCGAATTAAATCCACACGTTCTGACAAAGGACAGTTAGTCAGAAGAAAAATAAAAGTCGCAAGAAGAAAGCAAGCAAGAAACAGGGAGGATTCCTGCCTCTACTCTTGCCGTGCTTGGCAGCACTAGGAGGTCTGATTGGTGAAGTTAGTGGTATTGACAGAGCAGCGAATACTTCGAAAAACCAAGGCAAACAGTTGGATGAACTTCAACGCCACAACAAGCAAATGGAAGCTATTGCACTGGGGTCAAAAAACGGGAAAGGCTTTTACCCTATCCTGTGGGTGGGGGATGTCTGAAAATAGAACCAGAAAGAGAATTAGGCAATCGTAAAACTACCCAATCAACCATTAACAAACCTAGATTTAGTAAAGTTTGCTAGAAAATGCAAATACCTTACTTCATAGGCGTGTACATGAGAGACAACTTACCATCAAAACCAAGATGCAATGAACGTGGAATCATAAATTTAGATTCGGCTACTGGCAAAGGAACTCACTGAGTGTCATATCAAAAATATGGAAACAGTGTGGAATACTACGACAGTTTTGTAATCTTTCGCCCGACAATATAAGTACGCAAGTGTTTTCAGGGTATGGAACTATGTTATAATTATTTTAAAGAGCAATTACCTACCCAGTGGAACTGTATCCATTTATTATACAGTTCTTAATTAGTGATTAATAAATGTTTGACTCGTGCAATACATTACATCAGTCATGTCCGTAACATTGATCTTGACGGGCAAGAGCTCAGAGCTGCACTCTGTGCATTTTCCAGCTCTGGATTTAAAAGTTTCGTGGTCAGTGGCACTAATAGATATCCAAACTTATTTTTCAGTACCTAATGCAGATAGTTCAAAATGTAAATTTCTATATGTAAAAAATGACAACACTGAATAGGTTACTGTACCAACAGGATCATATGAGATTGAAGATATTGCAGCATGCATCAAGCAAGCATTCGGTCGTTAATGTAACTTTTGTTTTGCGAGGAAATCCAAGCACTTTAAAAAACGAAATGTTATGCATTGAAGATATTGACTTTACCTAGAAAGATACCCTAGCATTCATGCTGTAATTCGAACACAGTGTGTATGAGAGTGGAATAATACACCAGTCAACACTACCTGTAAACATTTTGCAGTGAATATTATAAGAGTAAACTGCAATCTTGTAACAGACTCATATCTAAATGGTAAACCAACGATACACTTCACGAGTTTTCAGCGACTGTTCCCCCTGCATTCAAACTGGTAAAAGTCCCGAAAAATCTAATTTATGCACCAATCATAGAACAGTACGTGGAGGAAGTTATTGTTCGCACAGTCGACCAGGATTATAAACTGATTAATTTCATAAACGAAGAAATTACATTGCGCTTTCACTTGAAGAAAGATGGGCCTGAGTTTTTGAAAAAAGATGATAAAAAACAAGTCTCCCCTCCAAGCCAAAGGTCAATTTGTCACTAACAACCAGCGTGCTAACACGTAAAAATATTGTGTTCTTGAAGAGTTTAGGCTTTAAAGTTAAGAAAAATAGAAGCTGAAATACTGAATGTGGACGAGCCCGTTAGTTACGAGGATTCCATAACAAAGACTGAACTCTACACTTATACACTGTACCTGCCCGGACCATACCAGCTGTCATCCAAGGTTCGAATACCGGTGCAAAACCAGAGCATTTATACTTTACCATGCAACTCATACTTTGAGATTCAGAAGCAATATAGCAAATGTTAGAAATGCCTTACTGTAACCACCAAGATAACTAGAAATTGAGTACTTCACATGATTAATAAAATAACTTATTTACTGAATGGTGTCGAGGTTGATTAGACACGGGATTTAGGTATTACTGCTACTATAAAGAACTACGTGTCTCTAACACACAACCAATTACCCTCAGCCAAAATGGCCAGATGGGGAATCGAACCAAATTATAAAGTTCCTGTGTACGAAGGCGGAAGATTTGAAATATGTGTACATCTTTCCTCGTTGCTAGGATTCGCCGAAGATTACAAGCGTATTATAGTGAATTCTAAACAAGAGTTGGTCATACTTTTAGCTAATACTAAGACAAATGCTTTACTGGACACTGCAGAAAACCCAGAGGGCATGACACTCTCTTTACAATCGATAGAGTGGCTGCTGCCACATGATCAAGTAAAAATGGAGGAGAGAATAAAACTACTCAAGTTTGTCGAGAAAGTAAAGAATATAGATGTAGCTTTTCTGCTCGTGGAGCTTGGAAACTTGTCCGGCCCCTACTCAGTCTCAAAACGTAAATCGGAATGTTAAATCGTCATTTGCAACGGAAAAACAACACTTCATATTTCTAGCATTCCAGACCGGAAGACAGAATACTGTAAGTACAGTTCGCTCAAAGTTTGATCACATCAATATAAAGAATGCCAAAGTTTATTTGACCTCTGAAAGTTTTCCATACGTGGACATGAACGCTAATATTATTAATTGTTCTTTCATGTTGGCATACCAAATATTTGCAGAATTCCATAAATCATACTATGGACACTCGAACCAGAAGAGTTTATGAACAGTGCCCCGCTTCTTGTATTTGAGGTAAGTAAACAAGGCGATCGTATAAACACAGGAGTAATTGATTGTCGCATGGAAATGACTGCAGCAGAGAATATACCTGCCGGCACACAGGCCTATGCCCTCAATATCCACGACCGTTTGGCAACCTACAATGCAAGGGATAAAGTGGTGAAAATACTAACTTAAGATCAGTTCGATCTTGGACGTCATCATGTACACAAGTATGCTGGGCTTACAGTCTCTACTTGGATTTATTCTTAAAGAGGTTAGCATAGCATACTAGGATGGAAATGTGACAACACATAGCTTCTTGCCACCATTTCACTAGAAATTGTTGGATAAGAAAAGTATGCGCACCAACAAATGGCTTACAAAAAAAATATCATGGACTACACTGGGAAGATGGATATGATGATTATGAGAAAATTGCAAATGTATTAACTGAAATTATGGATGATAAAGATGTTGTATTTGTTGCAGGGGTGGTGAAGAAAAAATGGCTAAGCATGTATTGAAATGAAAATGTTAATATTATCTTTTTGAAAACTATGTACGACTGCCAGTCACTTCGCTACTTGAAAGGAAAGTTCGACAAGCCTGAACACGACTGCTAGTCATGTGAGCAGGACATGACCTGTTCGTGCCTGAACGTGCTACTGCTACGACTGTGGTGTTTGGGAACTTCCAGTGACGTGTGCTAGCATGACGTCAGAGTAGGTAGTATATAGCATGCCCGGACGAGAGGCTGCTCAGTCTGTCGCAACAGCTAAGTCAAGATACTACGTTACTCACAGCCTGGTAAACAATGGATACCAGATTTCGTCCAGAAGAGTTCCACGACTACATCGAGGCGGAAGTTGGTTTTCACCGGGTGCACTACATGCTTGTTGGTCTTTCAGAACATCTAGAATTCTGCAATGGACTTGAACACTTTCTGTGGGTCAACGATGACGACGTGTTCAGTGTGACGCCTATTCCCTGCAAGTTTGTTTACTGTCCAGTTTTCCACCTTCGTCCAGATAGCCAGCTACCATCCACAACTGAGGAGCTTATTAATTGAGCTAATATTGAGATCATCATTCGGCACAACAGTGTAAGTTGTATCTCCTACGTACTAAGACGTGATGAACAAGTTAATCGCTGGATGGAAAGGTGCAGTGGCTGGACGCATACTGCCATTTTGAATAAAGGGCAAGTTCGTTGGACGCTTCCATGCACGCCTCTGACGTGTGAAGTGTATTTGTCATCATAGCCAACTTGATAATCTGAACAGTGCTCTCACCTTCATGAACGGGTGGTCACCTCCAGGGTATAGAAACAATACTTATCTGTTTTCACGCTTCAAACAGGATGTTTTCACGAGATGCACAGAGATTGTAGAATATCTGAACTCTCATGTAAACTTTACTGACTAAGAGTGCAGCAACAGTTATGTAAACTTTGGTGATGAAGAGTGCAACAACATTTATGAATATTTTAGTGACTCTGAAGATTCCAATAATGTTCAAGACTACGTACCAGTTCGATGGCCTGACCCTACCAAGAAGGAAGCCATACCTCAACCCATGTTCGAGTCCTGGGTGAATAACTATGTCTATGTGGTCACCAGCAAACAGTATGTAATTTATGAAATTGAATTTGAAAGTGAAGAGTGGAGTGGAAAAATTCTGAAAAGAACTTATTTTGAAATGTGTAGAGGTGGCAACAACTTTCGTGTAACATGCATCCCCTTCTCACCACACACTTCTAACAATGTTACAGCTTGTTTTGCATGTGAAGGGGTTAACAACCCAGTTCATTTGTGCTAACCACTTTTGCCATTACCATTGAATTTGGACCAAATAAAATCAGGGGTTGAGACACCAGAGTGTGGTGTTATGGATAAATTCGATGGACTGCAAAATAACATAAGTGCAATAACAACTACACATCCAAAGTGTCTTACAGCAGGTTGTGCTTCTCATTTGTGTCCTGTGTATAAAGAAAAACTGTTGCAAGATATTAATTTCTCACCAGCTAATTTTTTGAAGGAATATTACAAAAGAAATATATGTCAGTGAAGACAATTCTTAATTACCAGTCAAGGTGTAGGAGGCAACGTGTAATGAGTCTGCAAGTGAAAATGAAGCAGAAATTTCTGGAAGTTTGTTCTGCTACATCAAGTGTCATTTCAGTCGTATTTGTGCGAGAAAATTGGACATTCTGATAAATTGTACCAGTTTTCCATGTAGAAGATGAGTGGTTTTTTCCCAGTACACCGCCAAGACTCCTCCGCCATTTTGTGAAGATGCTCATTTCTCTGAGAGGATGGCACCCTCCAACCCTGCTGAGCACTACGAGCATGTAAAGCCTGGACATCAGAGTGTGGAATATTCCTACTGGAGTGGTGATGGACTTTACCGAGAATATACAGAAGAGTGTAACTCGAGTGAACATTGGCTAAATGCACATTATCCTACGAGTTGGCAACATTGTCAGCAGATGATTGACTGCAATCCTGAAGGACAATGTACCATGTTCAACATGCGGAGCAATACATCTCTTCCTGCTTCTACCGAAGAAGGGATAGTGCATTCTAAACAAATGAAGAGACTTTTGTCAACCGACCTCTCAGAGACTGAAGCCGCCTTTCGATCCTGTAACGACGCTGAAGATGGAGACTGTATGCAGAATTATGATGTTGGGGCTGAGGCTACATCTCCAGGACAAGATGTCGTTGGTGATTCTACATTTATGTGCTCTGTCGTTGGCGAGGACTTCCTTGCTTCCTTGGTATGTAATCATGTATGTGCAATACTCAAAGATGTTTTTAAAGTACTTCAAGGCAATGAATAATGATGTGTGTAAATAATTTTTGTGGGAATACTTTGTTGTATATATAAAACCAGGCTCTGGGGGTATACAGGTGTTATGTATACATGATGATAATGCTGGTATGATGTATGTATAAATGTGCATATATGTATTACATGGAGAAAAAAAACAAACATGATAAAATTAGTTTTCATTACTTTTATTTGTAGGTATTAACAATTCCTTTTAAATAATACTTCCTTAAATAGGTTACAGAAAATGATGTATAAACAGTGTCTGAAATCACCAGTTACTACTACTTGTATTAAAACAATGCTTTAAAATGGATATTTAAAAAAAAAAAACAATATAAATACACAACTTTAGATAAATAAAATGGAAATAAATTATTTTGTGTGTATGAACGTATCAGTTACTATTACTTGTAAGATAAATTACACTCTTGTGAAAGTTGGTTATTAGATGGCTGTTATGTAGTGTTGTGCAAGGCTTGAGTGAGGCAAGCTCTTTCGTCTTGAAAGCTACAAGGAAGACATGTTCAAACATGTAGTGTGTAACATACATCTGGACGGACTCGCAACTGTGTCAGGAGATGCGACTCATGGAGGGGGCCCTTTGTCCAACCCTCCATTAGTGCTGTGAGGCCCTGGGGGGATGTTGCAATACCACTGGTGATTAGAGGGGTGCCAGAAGGATGGGGCGCTCAGATGGTGGGAGGGTGCAGGGGGAGGGAGAGGGGGATGAGCAGTGGCGGTGGGAGAGGGGGTGGAGGATGGGGTGGTGGCAGAGGGTTGGAGCAGGGGTGGAGAGGCCGGGCAGGCAGAGGAATGTGGGGGAGGATGTGTGGCAGGAACTCGTCTTGCTGCGGGCCTGTGCAGACCTGTAATGGACACAGTCACTGCTTGCGAAGAGTCATAGTCTTGGTTGCATCACAAGTGTAACTCACCTCGGACATTCGTGGGCCTGTTCAAACCTGACCTTGAAATGTTGCCCGAGATGATTCCGAGAATTTGGCTGGCCAGCCAATAACAACACAGGATTCTCAAACATTACCATTTATGGAGTGAGTAACTTTACCCCCTATCACCATATCTACCCTCTCCACCGACACCACTGCCACATGCTCATAAAATGTGCTGCGAGGCCTGGTTTCCTCAGTCTTTTTTCGTCGCTTGTCGATCGATCATAGTGTGCTTTGCAGCTTTGGAGAGTTATTTTAGCTTTAGTCTTCAAGATATTTAGTTAGGTTTTTAGTAAGGTTTATAGTTAATTCTGATTTTTATAGTTAGGTTTGTAGTTATTTCCTCAAGGTTAACTGTTAGGTTTATAGTTATTGAATCAAGATTTAGTGTTAGTCATTTTTGTAGTTATTACATCAAGGTTTACTGTTTGTTATGTTTATATTTCTTCGTGATTTTTATTGTTTAGGTTAAAAGTAAGGTTTATTCTTCAGTATTTTTATAGTTACTCCTTCATTGTTAGTGTCTTCAATTTTCATTCAATAAGTTGTTAGTGTCTTCTGGATATTCTCCTTTTTAGTCTTCGATGTTCACTTCTCTCATATTAAGAATAATTTTTATCCATATTTATTATTTTCCTAGCTACTTTTCTTTTTTTATCCTATAATGAAGAACTCTGTTGACGCTTTTGTTCCTCCTTCGTTGCTCCAGTGTGGGTTCTGTGGTAAGTTGTTCACTGTGCGTTGTGATGGCTTGCGTCATGAGCGCAACTGCCACCTCAACACTTTCAGAGAAGAGCTTCAGGTGCGCGAGAAGTGTGATGTCTCCATTGCTCGTAAAGACTGTATGGATCGCCATCTTCGTTCCTGCCAGGGGCACATTTTCCAGACAGCAACGCTGTGCTGCAACTTCTGCAATGCGACATTTACTCACACAAATCATGCACGTCGACATGAAGGAAGCTGAAAATTCGGTCCGGGCAGTAAGATCATCACCTTCAACAAATGTGAGAAGAATTTTACCAGGGTAGATGCTTTTTCAAAACATGCATCCAAGTGTAGTGGGCCTGCTCCGCCTCCGAAGAGACAGCTTGTGGGGACTTGTGTCCAGCTAGTAGCTGCCAAACATCGTCGCCTGGATCCAGCAGGGTCGTCTAGTGTACCACAATCAAGCCCTCCACCTCGTCCACGGATTGTTGCTGGAGCTGGTTTAGCAACAGTGGATGGGCTTGTGGAAGCTGAGACAGCTTTCCGCAAGGATTTGAAAACTCTTTTTGCAGTGAATGATGTGAGTGTATGTAAGGATAATTGCACTTATTTAAATGAAATTAAACCACAATTAATCAACAAGCTGATTGGGGAGGTTGAAGAGAATGGGAGCATAAAATTTAATATTACTGTGGAGTGTGACTCTGGAAAGCCTGAAACACACGAATACCAGTATGACAAGTGTGCATTCAAGACTAAAAATGCTCCAATTTAAAACAGTAATGATGTGGAGAAGGCTGTGGATGACTGTATTCGCAAAATATGTCAGGAAGAAATATGGGGAAAGGAAGGGGTTGGACTCTAACTAAAATCAAGCAGCTTCAGTTGAGAATCAACAAGTATGATCCTCTGAAAGCATTTTCTAACATTGACCTGCCTGCGCCCATCGAAGCTAGGGAGGCAATAATTAACCCTAAGAATTCTGACCACAAATGATGGAAGTGGGCAGTAATGGCAGGATTTGTTGTTGGTGCACACCCTGAACGAGTGGACAAGCGATACATCGAAATAGAATATAAGTTTGATTTTGCTGGTTTGGACTTTCCCTCTCCTATACTCAAGTGTCCGTTAACATTTATGCTCTCAGTGAAGAAATGTGTGTGTACCCTAAACATGTTGCTGACGATAAGAAAACACACATAGATCTTCTCCTCATAACTAATAGTGAAACAACTCATATTACATACATAAATAACTTTTCACTCCTTGTTCGTCCGCAGCTCAAAGCACATGAGGAGAAATCTCAAACGATGATTCACCTACTATGACAACAGACCTCATGTATCTGGACTTACACAAGAATAAGTTCTGCAAGAACACCGGATGTACTGTTGTGATCATGCTCCACTCCGTGTCGAGATGCCGGCACCAGAGAAGAATGGTGAGCCGCTGATTTTAAAAATAAAAAATTATCAAAATGGTTATAAGGTGCCAATAGTAGCCTATTGTGACTTTGTGGCTATACTAAAGCCTGTTCATACATGTCAGCTTGACCCAAACAATGCTTGCACATATTCATATCAAAAGCATGAGGCATGCAGCTACTGCCTTTATTTATGTGTCGACAACGATGTTGTTCCTGTCTATCTGTTATCAGGCCTGCCTACAGAGCCAATCATCTACAGTAGTATGGAAGCAGAGAAGCATTTTATGACAACAGTGGTTGATATTGGTAAAAATGTTAAGCCGATTTACGAGGCTTCTTTGCCATTGGTTCCTCTGACATATGAAGAACATGCTTCCTTCGTCCGAGCCTCTAGTTGCCGTTACTGCACTGCATCCTTCACATCCATCAATCACAAGGTACGTGACCACAATCACTTTACTGGTCAGTACATTGGACCCGCTTGTAATAACTGCAGTATGCTTCACCGCAGACCGAAGAAATTACCTGTATTTTTCCACAATTTCACCTATGATGAGAATTTCATTATTAAGGAGCTTGCATATGATAACAAAGATATCTTCATCATTCCTCATAGCGAAGAGAATATGATAACTTTCTCCAAGGATTTGGGCGATCGATTCAGCATACAGTTTGCTGATACATTTCGGTTCATGTATGCTGGTCTTGCTGCTCTTGCTGAAAACCTTCCTTCCAACAAGTTCATCAACACAGGAACTTTTTTCTCGTCTGACGAAATGGATCTAGTTACCCATAAGGGCATGTACCCATATAACTACACAGACTCCTGGGAGAAATTGAATGAGAAATTTCTTCCTCCTTAGGATAAATTTTACAACAGGCTGACTGACTCCAACATCTCGGATGAGGAGTATGCTCATGCATGTGCTGTACGGAGAAAATTTTAATGCAGAACACTCGGCAAATACTCTCACGTCTACCTTAAAACAGATGTGCTATGGTGAGCGATGTGTTCGAGAATTTCAGAACTCTCTGTTTGGAAACGTACTCGCTGGATTGTGTGCACTACGTGAGTGCACCTGGTTTTTCTTTTGATGCCATGCTTCGGATGACGAAGGTAGAACTCGAGCTGCTGATAGACTACAACATGTATATGTTCATCGAAGCAGCAATCCGAGGAGGTGTATTTCAGTGTATGAAATGTCTCTGCAAGGCCAACAAGTATTTGCCCGAAACATTTAATGCTTTGCTACAGACGACCTTCTGTATGATTCTGTATGGCAAGGCAATGTCGCTTCCACTTCCATTATCGGATTTCCAGTGGTGCAATGGTAAAATTAATGTGCTAGATATAGCAGACGATGCAAAAACAGGGTACATTTTAGAAGTAGATGTAGAATATCCTACTCACTTACACAAGCACCATAAGGACTTGCCATTTCTGCCGGTCAATGAATATCCTCCTGGCTCAAAACAGGAAAAACTCGTTGGAAAACAAGACTCACTACATTGTGCACTACTGGAATTTGAAGCATGCACTAGAGCATGGTCTTAAATTGAAGAAGGTTCATAGTGTCCTGCAGTTTACATAGACGTCCTGGTTAAGCTCATACATCGAACTCAACTCCAAAAAGCGTCAGAATGCCTCTAACGATTTCGAGCGTGATTTCTTTGAGCTGGTTAATTACTCCACCTTTGGAAATCTTATGGAAAATAGGCGCAAGAGGCAGCAGATGGAGCTGGTATGCGATGAGCGACACATTAAAAAATGTGATAGCGAAACCTGCGTTCAAATTCCGAACCATTTACTCCGACTCGCTCGTTTTGATGAAAATGGACAAAGAAGGCATACTATTCGATAAGCCTATATATGCAGGTTTTGCTGTCCTAGACCTGTCGAAGACTGTAATGTATGCATTCCACTACGACATAATGAAGAGCAAGTAAGACAACGACCATCTAAATCTTGCCTACATGGATACCGACTTCTTTATTTATGAAATAGTGGCAGAATAAATTTACTGTGACTTGACAAACGATCAAGCACTCATGGATGCATTTGACACAAGCTGCTACCCTGCATCCCATCCTTGCTACTCTCCTACCAACAAAAATGTGGTGGGAAAGTTTCAGGACGAGTGCAATGGAATGGTTATGAGCGACTTCGTGGGTCTTCGGGCTAAGATGTATTCCTGCAGGCGTGCAGGCAAAGTTGCAAAAATTGCTAAGGGAGTACAGAAGTGTGTTGTGCGCAGTTAAATATTCTTTGAGGATTATGTCAATGTGCTTGAGCAGCAGTGCTCAATTAGATATGTATTACACACCATAAGATCTCGTCACAACTTGCTGTACTCTGAGTGTACAAACAAGTTGTCACTCACCTGGCAGGGCAACAAACGCATCATAATGGAGGATGGGATAAACACTTTACCCTATAGCTACAAAGAGTTGTAAATACTGTATATTGTTGTAAATATGAGTTTTCTGATGTACATAGTTTTCTTCTTTTGTATATTTTGTACTAGTCTTGTGAATATTGGTTTTTTTCATAGTTTAATTGGGGTTGTAGGTTTCGTCATTGATTTTTTTCACTTTGTGCTCTGTATATAATTGTTTGTGGGTTTCAGCATTGTAAACCTGCCTGCAATACTTTAGAACAGTAGTATTGCCAGTCTCAATCCCGGGTAAAAGGTGAGGGCAACATTAGGCACCTTCTATAAGAGACTCTTCCAGTGCAGAAGCTTCCCAGAATGAAACCATCACCAGGAGAGTCGTGTAGACCTCCGAGCTGATGTCTTCAAATCTTCATGAAGTATTATTATTTTATTGTATATTTTAATTAATAAAATTGTATTTCTAAATTTAATGTTGTGATTGTGAGACATTATTCACCTGTCACATCTTTTTCTTAAAGAGCATCAGATGTACCAGTCCTTGTACACTCAATCAGTATTTACATGCTACACTATTACTTTACTATACAACTAATTAAATATTTAAATAATAAATTTAAAAGAATAACAATGCAGCAGTTATAACACAAAATAAAATAAAATTACTATGGTGAAGTAACATACTTGTCAAGACTTGTCAATTTTGATGCCTGAAGGCATATATATATATATATATATATATATATATATATATATATATATATATATATAATATATATTCATGATAGGGGCGAGAGTCTTGCCTATGGTACATTACCCAATCTTCCTTAAGCATGTCCATGTGGAGCCGAATGCAAGAGAGTAAATAGGAAAACAAAGATGGCTGCTCAAACCCCTGGTGGTCATTTGCTAGAACTAAATATAATCGAATAATCGAATGAGTTGTTCAAGTAGATTATTTGGTGAGAATTTTGAAAAATTAAACATGGCAGCCTCCAGAACATGTAAACAACTGAGTGTTTAAAATTGGCGGGAATTTAAAATTTAAATATGGCGGCCTCCAGAATATGTATACAAATGACTGTGGAAATTAGGTGGAGGTGGGGCAATTCATTCCAAGATGGCGGATGGATCCAAAATAATTTTTAGATTTTTTTTTTAATTTCGGAAAATTTCGAAAGTGACATAATCCAAGATGGTGGCCAGAAACAAGATAGCGGGGTTACATCATCCAAGATGGCGGACGTGAATCCACAAATCCACACCCACAACCCACTTGTCCTCGGACCTACCAAACAGCCGTACTCATACTATTTTCAATACAATCATTAATAGTTGTCACCTTAAACAGGCAGAACACTGCAAAAGTTCAGGCTGAAGTTAATTAGAATCAGCCTCTCCATTGTCTTAGATTGAATTTGAAGCTGCAGTATCATGATTATATGAGGATAAAGATGAAGCTGAGCATGTTTCATGTTTCGACCAATTATATTATTCTCACTTGGAATCTAGCAGAAGTAAATGCTCATTAAATTTGAGCGAATTATTAATATATTTAAGAGACCAAGCTTGCATGCAGTATGTTGCTGTGTAATTATTTAAAATATAATATAGCAGTAGATACGAAGGGCGAAACACATTCCATTTTACTTTCATTACGACATTCTATGTGTTACAATTTTTGTCTTGCACTGAAAAGTGAAATGACATCTATCTCGCAAGACGAACACAATCAGTGCGCAAGTTGCACTGCAAGATCAAAAACAACTGGGTATGTGCTCGCTTCTTTTGAAACTAAACAGGCTGACTTGAGTGATTTAAGGGATTGTAGACATTTGTATCGGGTCAATTTGTAAAACTAATTAAAAAACCACTTGAGCTACGGACTATAATCTTTCTTTATAACAATATTAATTAAATTTGCAGATAACTTTTTTATGTAGTTACATTACTGTAGGGACACTATTTTTTCGGAAGAAGAATTGTTTCAAATCTCTTGAACCAAACTCCAATACATCATCAGTTGTATTACTAAAATAATATTCTTTTGCTTACCCTTCTGTGAGGATTCAAAAATGTGAAAAAATAATTATGCTATAAAATTACATAATAATAAGTAAAGATAGTTGTTTACATCTAGGCTGGTTGTAACTCGTATGTTATATGTATTGTTACAGTGGGAATATTTCACAAGGAAGTGAACGACTACCAGGATGTAGCCTTTACCTGCGCCGTTGATCGCCTCAATGAAGAGCAGAAGTTACTGCCCGGATCTAGGCTCATACCAGAGATCATATATGTGCCAGCTCATGACAGTTTTGCCACTGGCAGGCAAGGTAAGATGTCTGTTATGTATATCTTGTTGTGTTTCTAAGAATGCCACATTAGGGTAATTTTGTTAGCTTGAGTTGTCACCAGTGGGTTTATTTTGGTTACGTTCGGTTAGTGCGGGATCGGCCGCTTATGAGTTTAGTGCACACTTTGGTAGTTGAAATGTAAATAATTATTTGTTTGTCCTACACACACATATGTGACAAACTCCTGGGCCAAAATATAGTGGTGTTTTACAAAAACAGCTGTCATAAAATATTGTTACAAGTTTGAGCAAAAACTTTTCATGTGGGCAATTCCCATGAGTTCTATTGGGATAGAGGTCATACAATTAGAAATAAAGTAGTTAAATTAAGTACTGAATTTAATAGCTCACAGAGCTACAAAATACACAAAATGGTAAACAACAATACTCTCACAACACAATTAGTTATGCAGACAATTAGTACTGTACCACAGAACGTTTATTAACTTTGACAATTAATCACAAAAATATTTACCGTCAACCAATTAAAGACTACAAATCAATATAAATGTGCAGTCATATATTAATCAACAGTCTCTCAAATAGTGACAATGCACAACTTAACAGTCCTAAGGGAGGATGGCTCACCATGTACAGTGAAGCACCCAGAGTGCACCACTGTCTTCTTTCTTGAGGTCTTCGGTTTGACTCCTGTCGCGCACTTTCTTCTTCACCTGTCGACCCGTAGTAGTAGCCCTCTTGTCTCAGTACTGCTCCGAAGGTATGTGCCTGTAGCCTCGCAGTAGATTCCGACGTCACCAAGACGTCTTCCTGACATCACCAAGATGTCCTCACCAGCCTCTCTGCACAAGCTTACCACCTTCTCCGAACAGGACCAATAGCGAACTATCGAAGCACTCCTTCTTTTGAATCACCAGGTAGACAGTCTCCTCAAGTAACCAGTTACTGCCCTCCTCGCCACAACACTGTCAGGGTTGTTTTCCACAGTTCACCACCTCTGCAGCACTCCAACACAACACCACAAGTGTTGTAGGTCCTTCCTGCAGCTCACTGGCGTCGCACAGCCCAGACACCGACCACTGTCGTCGTGTTGCAATCCTCGAGACGCGACGCCTCGTCAGCTCCGCCGATGTTACGTCAGCCTCGGCGCCGTCGTGATACCACCCCCAAGACGCTGGGTTCTCTTAAGGGCGTTCAAGTGGGGTAAAAACATAATTTTATATTTGTATGAAATAGTGTTAGTTTTGTACACATTACTTGAGAGTACATATACCTCTAACGGAAAAAAATTAGCTCATCTAGTTTTCCCGTGATGGCACTTCAAAGTCAAAATTTGCGTATTTTTACTTCATACAAAACTTGAAAACCAGTTAACATAAAGAAATGAAAAAAATCATATCAAAA
>PNEQ01119941.1:0-11246 GCA_003012365.1 Medauroidea extradentata
GTCCTCCACTCGACTCTCTTTGTTCGCCTAGGTCTACAGCAGGTGACGAAATCATCACGGCCCCTAGCTTGCTCACGTTATAATTAAGAATTCTTATGCGAGAGGGATCGCCCGCCGGCAACACTTCCTGTGGGTCGTCTCGCCACCGTGCCTTGCTGGTGCTAAACCGCTGGCTAGAGTCTCATGAAGCTTTGTGTTCACATGAATATTGCTGTTACTGAAATTTATATTTGAATACATAACAAATTAGATATCTACATTTCTACTATTGTTCTTGCCACCAGCTTATACTGCCATCAATACAAGTTATCTAGTAACCCAGAGACACGTGCTTTTAATGTTTCCTATACTACAAAAATAACAATTTGGGTGCACAGTACAGCCCCCTTCTACATCTTATAATAATTGTAGGGCTGAAGGCCCGATTCCTCACAATATACACACGTACTGCCACTTTGCAGATTAGTTTTTCACATGGAGATCACCAGGCAAGTAGTGTCTCTACCGATACACATCACTCCAGAGGATGAAGCAGTGTCTCGTGATCCGCGACATGGCATCTTATTGCCCAGTACATTTCGTGTTCTTATTTGTGGGGTTTCAGGCTGCGGTAAGACGTGTGTCTTGTTATGTTTGCTGGAGGAACCGAATGTTGTTAGATATGGGAATGTTTATCTGTACTAGAAATCCCTACAACAGCCAAAATACAAACGTCTGGAGCAAATTTTATGTGAAGTAGATGGACTTGATAACTACACAGAAGCTAAGCCTAATACAATATTTATTTCTGGCGATGTAGCTTGTGAGAAGCAATCAACTATGCAGAAATACTATTCGATGGGGTGCCATATCATGGTCGATCTGTTCTATCTCTGCCAGACTTATTCGCGAATACCGAAACAGATGTTACGCGATAACACAAACATACTAGTACTGTTTTGAATGGACGACACAAATTTACATCATGTTAATTTTGACCACGTATACACGGATATGAAGTTTGATAAATTTAAAGATGTGTGTGCTATGTGTTGGAAAGACCAGTTTGGATTTTTAGTCATAGTTAAAGAATGTCCCTTACTTAAAGGCAGGTACAGTCGGGGATTTGATCAGTTCATAACTATCCACCAGTAAGAAATGAGCTATGCCATTTCGAAGTTCGGCCATAATGGCATGAAGAGGGATGGCGATAGTTGCATCACTCAGACAGAGGACAGGCAGTGTAGTATTGGCAGAAAATGTATGAAATGTGTAGGCGAGCCAAAACATTCTGCAGATGCTGTCAACCAAGCATACATTCAGGCCACGAATTTGGAAACATTAAAAGTAATAGTGGCATCTGTAGAACAATTCCTTGCTAATGTGACGAGCAAGGTAAGTGACGTGCCTACAAACACTGCGAATTTAGTGGGTAAAAAACTTGAAGTTTTAGAAAAGCATCTGTATGAAAAACTTAAGGAATCGTTAACAGCTCAGGTGGCTAAACTTGAAGTCGCAATTCCAAAAAATATGTCTGCGCTTGCTACAATTCCGCGGCAAGCTTTTACTCCAGCACCAGTGACCCGCAAGCCATCTGTTGCGTTCGTTAAAACTGTACAGCAAGTAGTGGTCCGCAAGCCACCTGCCATGGTTGTTAAACCTGCACAGTCTCCAAAGAAAACTGCATAAGAGGTGCCAACTTTTTATTTGTTTTTCTCTTTCATGAATCTTATTGTTGTATGTGAACAAAACTAGAGTACTATATATAAACAGCAGACAGTTATTTTTTTAATTAGTACGATGTCTGCAGTCACTGATGACTTACATAGGGTCATAGAGAACATGAAAGCTAAATATTTGTTGGCCAAACATATGCGAATGGAGCGAGACTCTATGCTGGAAGAAACATTTAAACCAATTGTGTCAAGACTGAATGGCTTGAAGCAGCAGCAACCATCATCACAGGAGCCAGCTAACATCAAGCAAGAAGAAGCGGACATCGAACCAGAAACAGTCAAGAAAAGAAGGCACACAGAAGATGATGACATTGCTTTAGCCGAATGGAAACGACAGAAGGAAGTTTCTCGAAAACGCTTTGCGAATGCTGAACAATATTTGAAGATATATAAGCCTGCAATAGCCAACAGGACATATGGTGTATATAGAAAAAAACAAAAAGTGGTATTTGGGAAATAAACAGATTTTTTTCCTTCTTGATGACAGTTTGCAAGTTGGCAACGTTACGATTCGTCCTGCCCCTGGACTCTAGGAATTACTTTTTAAATCTACTCCAGGCAACTACACACAGGCATCCTTGAGACAATACAAGCGACTTTTATCTCTCACCAGTGCACATCTGCGAGACAACGTTGCCAATAGCAGAGCATATAAAGACAAAGCGCATTCGAAATTTACCATTATTGCCGACCTGTTCCCTGATGCTATAGCAAGTTCTGGAATTTTCAACAACAGTAAAATTTATGATAATAATAGAATAGATTACGTCTATGAAATTACTAATTGCCTCTCAGACAGCTGGAAATAATTCGCACACAAACAAAATTACGAGCATAATCGAAGAGTTGCGTGAAAGTGGTCATATTTTATAATGTCATGTGCTGATATTGCTAGCGAACTGTATAAGCCTACACGATGTAATTACACTAGATATAAAGTACTTTTTTTTTTGGCAAAAACTATCTTTTCCAAGCCGATATTGTGGAGATGAGACCGTATGCACGATTAAACAAGGGGCACAACTATATGTTAACTGTAATCAACTGCTATTGTAAATACGCATTGTGCAGTCCCCTTAAAGAACAAGACGGCAAAATCAGTTAGTCGTGGAATGTCAATTGTTTTGCACGGGGTAATTCCGCCTGCCAAATTACAGACAGACCTTGGAACCGAATTTTATAATCCAGAGTTTCGGAATTTGATGAAAAAATATAACATAAATCACTATGCTACAAGTACAGGCATGAAAGCAGTTATAATAGAGAGATTTAATCGATCTCTCAAGTCGCATATGTATCAACGATTCTCTACTCGTGGAAAATACATTTGGATCGATATACTGCCTGAAATAATTAGCGAGTATAATACTTCAGTACATCGCACAATAGGAATGTGTCCAATAAATGTCAAGGACGATTCGCTGTTGAAAACTGTTTATGAAATTCAAAAGTAAGTTTGCAAATTAAAAGCACGTGTAGGCGATTATGTGCGCATTTCAAGAGTCAAAGGTCCATTTACCAAAGGATACCAACCAACTTGGACGAATGAACTGTTCAAAGTTGTAAAAATACGTCACTATGAACCCAGGACGTATTACCTCGAGGATTCTGAAGGTTCTCAGATCCGTGGGGGGTTCTACGGCAACGAAATTAAAAAAAACCAAATTTCCTGGTGTTTACTTGATTGAAAAGGTCTTAAAGCGTACGCCAAACAAGCTGTTTGCAAAATGGGCAGGTTTATTGAATAAGTTTAATACTTGGATCAGTGCTTCATCTGTACATAGTGATAAATAAAATGCACTGACAAAGATGTATAAAACTACTGTTGCAAATAAATTTTTTTACATGTAATTTGTATTTTATTTATTAACCTGCTGGAAAACCTTAAACAGTAATATGTTTTAATAGTATGTGTGTGAGGCACAGTGTGTAGACATATCTTTCCTGGCGACTTGAAGGCGGGCGATGGCCGAGGTCATAAACAACTCTACCTACCACAGTTCTCCCAGGGGACTTACTGTCCTCGCGACAATTAGACCTGGCCGAGATGGCGACATCATCCCCATGGGAGCGGGCGGCGCTGGTCCTTTGCCCCCACCGTGAGACAGTAGCACTTACCTAGGGTTCGCTGAAATATAGCACGGGAAAAACACTCCCTCCCTCTTAGTAGGCGAACAAGGATGCTGGACCCTTTCACTACCCTCACCCCCGCTCACCTGGTGTGCCGGCGACCCCAGGTGACAATTGAAAAGGTTCGCTGAACTCTGACGCACCCCCTCCCCTTACCTGTAGCTCGTGAGCTTGCCCCACCCCTCCCCCCCATTCCAAAAGTGGTTCGCTACAGCAGTTCCCCCCACCCACCTTCCTAGGCACACACACAGATACCGAGCTACCTTCCACCCTCCCTCCTTCTCCACCCTAACGATGCATTCGCTCCACGTCATGTTCAATCATTTCTGTTTTACCTTTTGCTCTCTGCACAGACATGGACTCTCCATCTTTTGAGAAACTTATATTGGAGGCGGCAGATGTCATCGACGCAGAAATAGCGGCAGAAGGGCGCCATCCCCCAGCAATAGCCGGGCCAAGCGGACTGTGTCAGCGGCGCTCTTCTAATAGCGACAGAAGTGAGGAAGAGCATCTGCTGTCGCCAAGTCTCAGTTTCCCTACTGGCGGTATACGTCGCCGCCGCCCTGCCAGTAGCGGAGATGAAATGGAGACGTGGGCGAAAAGACGCACAAGCGGCACCAGGCGTCCTATTCCCTCGCTGTCGGGCTCCGACATCGCTGACGATGCTGTGACAGACATCTGGTGGCGGGGGAAGAGAAAATGTGCTGCAGTCGACATCTTATCTTCGACGCCCCTGCCGCATCATAAACCACCTGCCTCAGAAGCCCGGCAGAGAGAACACCAAGACTGCTGTCGATGCCGGAGCCGACGTCATCAGAGCCACCTCCAAGGACATCTCACCCGCCTCCAGTCATCGCTGCCCCTCGGCGGAGGATTCCTAGGATGTTGCCCCGGGGGCGTCAAGTTTAGAAGCCACAGGCGCCGCAAAAGAAGCAGAGAACTGGAGGGATGCGTGGCGTCTGCGGCTGGACTTTGGCGACGGCTGTGTCATTGTAGGTGAGTCACCTGTAGGCCAGTCCCCCCAATCTCCCATCGTCGAGGTAACACGCCCACAATATGATGATTTTTCATTTCAAGAAGAAGAAATGGGGCAGCAACTTATTATTGAGACGAGCTCAGAACTCGAGAGATTGCAGGGAGTGTACAACAGTCTTAAGTCGTCAATCCCCTGTGGACAGGGTTATGTGTCTCCTGATGTTGTGGCACACGATGCTGGCTCACAGGGGTCAGATAATAGAGACGGACGTACAGAACGTCTCTGCGAAGTTGTTGCACGTTTGGAACAACTACAGGAGCGAGTGGAGGCGCCTCATCGTAATTTACCCACAAATATCGATGAGAGGATAAATATTAACAATCGCCAATCGCACTCAGCACTCGTGACAACAACGTCCCTCTTGACGAATAACCTCAGTGAAGAACATAGATACAACAGTGAGGTTATTCATCAAGAGGTACTGAATCTTCGCGATGCGCACGAGGCATTGGTATATGATAATATATTGTTGCGGGGAGAGTTGTTTCAAATGTGTCAATGCCAAGAGGAGATGTTTGCGTTTGTTGTGGCTCACCTACAATATTTTGTAAATAAATTTATGTAAATAGTTGTTTTTATGTTGTCTGTAAATAGTGTTACTATGATGCAATAAACTTTTACAATAATTTTACTTGTTTTCTTTGGCTACTACCTGTCAATATTAATGTGATTAAAATAAATATCACCTTAATAAGCTACTAGTAGCAACGAAACTTTATCTTTAAAGTGTAATTAATGCTAAAAAATATATTTTACTTGCTGGTCTATGCAGTACAGTTGAAAAAATCTTCAAAATACATAGTGATGGTGATCCAAATGTGTGAGAGGGAACTGTAGCTTATTAAAAAAATACTGCGCATTAAAATATATATATACATATAAACACGAGTGGTCATGCTTATATATATACACACACACACACAAGGACTGACGTCCGCCATTTCGATGGCAATACACTGTTGCTAGCATCTCTTTTAAAAAATACTTGAGAAATAGACATAGTTATGTTTTAATTTATATAATAATAAATGTACTAGTATTTAAAAAACCTTCACTTGAAAAAAAATATTATAGCAATGTCTAGCTGATTTTTTAAAACTCTACACTGCAAAAAAATATGTACTTGAGAATTGTCATAGATATTTAAAAAATCGCACTTGAAAAAAATAATTATGAGTAACACAATATAACACTACACTGTAAAAAATATACAAGAAAAATAATCATTTTAAGCATAGGTATGCTTACTTGGCAAAAAAATATTTCGTCTGTTTATACATAGTAAAAAAATTATGTATACCACATCTTAACTCTACTCTGTAAAAAATATACACGAAAAATACATTTTAAGCATAGGTATGCCTACTTGGAAAAAATATATAATTTTTATTTTATGCATACCACATCTTTGGTAAAAAAAAATATTTCGCCGGTATGTACATGGTAAAAAAATTATGTATACCACATCTTAACTTTGCATAGTCCATTTTTAACTCTACGCTGTAAAAATATACCCGAAAAATACATTTAAGCATAGGTATGCCTACTTGGAAAAAATAAAATTTTAATTTTATGTATACCACATCTTAACTTCAGTCATTCACGATTACAGTCGTAGCTCAATCGACTAGAGCGTATGCCTGCTGACACAAAGATTGTAAGTTCGAATCCAACCACGAGCGTTGGATTTTTTAGTGTAGTCTCAGTTAAAAAAAATCATAAGGTTCATTTCATCACATACAAGCACACAAGACTTCGCCCTTAACAGCGACAGTAGAGTACTCTCACGACGTAAGCATTGGAACAAACATGGTGGATGCTGACTGCAGCACTGCCTAGCAGACAACGATGGAAACATAGCGACACAAGCGCCACCTACCAGCCAACGATGGAAACATGGCGCCGCTAGCGCCGCCTACCAGCCACCGATGTAAACAAATCATCCGAGATGGAGGGGAAAAAATTCCCTCCGAGGGAAAAAATTCCCTCAGTCAACAAGTGACAACCGAAAACAAGATGGAGGACAACACACGACAATATGGACGACATGACATGGAAAACCACATGGCGCCCGAAATCCAAAAACAACATGGCGGTCGAAATAAAAAACAACATGGCGATCAATTGATCCAAGATGCTGGGCTAATCCAATATGGTGGCATATTGATCCAACATGGCGGTGGAGTCTCCTCAGCCTCAAGCCTCTGTCCCAACTCTGTCTATTTCCTACTACTACCATTTAAAAGTCCCATTTAAAAACATTTTCTATGAAAACTCTGCACGTTAGTTTAACATTCCGCACTTAGAGGCAAAACAGTGCTAAATGCATGCATTGGAGCAGACTTATTGCGTTCCCCAGTTTCCGTGCCTCAAACAAAAATTAAAGCTAAGGTCCAAATAACTCTGTAGGGCAGCGAGGTTAAACTGTTTGCTATATTTCTGCTTCTCTGGGGCCTTGAGGGTTAGCTATGGGGGAGAGGTGTTTGGTTATTTGTTGATGATCTACAGTACCGTTTAGTTTGGACATTCAACATTTGGAAAACGTAGAATACAACATGTAGAATCGTGTCGTACAAGAGTGCCTGAAGGCCTGAAATTATATATACAAAGGATTTGAATTGAGTTGTTGAAGCTCAGTTCCAAGTGGCTTGATGTTATGTCGGCATTCAGTCAAGGTCGCACGAGAGCACACTCTTGACCTCACCGGGTCACGAGCGCAGACTGTGTGCCGGATAGCTAACAGACGGAGATGATCAGCAAATAAGGGGCATTTCCTAGCAGACATGCAGGTGCCACAGCTGAAAGTCAGATGAACAATCTTCCTACACAGAAACAATACTGTCTTTGTCACAACAATATATTTGTTTGGATGTGAGTTACTACAAAGTTACTTTGGCACAAAGAAAAATTTGGTAAACATTGTGTTCTTGTTAAGATAATTAATTATAATATATTGTTGTGTTGGAGATAGTTGTGGTATTTTAAACACAAGCTTTATATTCAAGGAATTATTATATTTGCTACAAATAAACCTATTTCATTTACAATAAAGAAAATTTTTGAGACAATTGTGACACAAAACATAATTCATCTACAGTTGCTTTGCTGTAAGGCAATATTTATATACTGCAAGCTAGGAACCTTTGCGGCAAAGTAACTTTGCAGTGGTCCATATTTAAACAAATTTTTGCTGTGGTAACGAGAGTATTTTTACTGTGTAGTGGCCTTTCGCCCTCAGGTCGAGTTAGAGTACAGAGAAGTTATTTTTGCGATAACTGTATATCGAAATATATTCTTAATTTGTCTGTAATGGGAAATAGGAGTAACGGTACCCCGAAAATCGACAACATAATTTCCCTTCTCTTAATTAAATCAAAAAGTGATTTACTATCATTGTTATACACTGTTATTAAGAGCGTAGTTGCTTAATACTTACTTAAGCATTCATGGGTAGGATATATGAAACCATTCCTTTTAATAACCTATTAATGCTGGCCGATAGTACAATTTAGTAACTGTCTGAAAAGTTTACAGTGCATAGTATAATCTTGCTGCATCTACAAGGACAAAGAAATACTATTTATTAGCCACGCAGAACTACTCGTAAATTTATTTGTCTACAAACCTATATATCTCTATCCTCTACTAGACAACATATAAGATGTACTCTATCGGTGGAATTTTGAACTGTAGAACAAGCGTGCTGGTGAATGGAAAGATACAAATAAATTAATAACTGCGTATAACACCATAGATGAGTATAGGGTTAAATTCTGCAGTCGCTGTAAAGATAGATTATTTTATATAAAACGTTTGTGAAACTTCTAATAGGCCTATGCAATGAAATAGATTTCAACTATTAGTGACCAAAATTGTTGCACTGTATTCAAGTTAGAAAGTGTGGGAAAACAAAAAATTAATGAGACAACCACTTTTAATGTTAATGCTGAACTGCATTCAGTAATGGACAACAATTTTACTACAAAAGTAAAAATGTTTAGTTTCTTGTGAACCAAACAGAATCGGTAAAAACATACTGGTAAAAGGTACTAAACACAAATTAAATCTCCAAGAAAATCGTTCGGCTGCAGTATGAAATTTCATGAAATCTCAAAACGGCAATAATCCATACAAAGTCCGGCCATAAGGAAATAACAATTAAGGGGTTTATGCACCTGACGAATGAACGGTGTTGCAGCTTACCATGCCTATTCTTTTCCACGCGAAACAAATAAATTCTTTCACAATATATTTATCACCGAAAAGAACACACAGTCAAAACCAGGCTTCTAACATTTAAAAAATGCAAAATGCTTATTAAAGACATTTTTGGGGCCCCTCAAAAAGGTAAAAAACCGGAATTTTTAGGCAGCTTTAACTGTAAAAATACCACCCGGCATCGTAAAACACAACGTTGGAAGCATGTGTTGGACTTTGTACAAACTTTCGACAAATACAATTGTAAGTTCGCCGCTTTAAGGCCCATAGGACAAAGAGTAGTACGCAAACATTGCACGCCAGCCAGTTTGGCGCGCCGCGAATATAAGCGATGCTGTTACCACCGGCTGTGGAAACCTGAACCGTATCGCCTCAAATGCGGAACATTACATCTGGTGCATAGTCTTCTTAAAGTTTCAATTTTAGAATTCAATCCGTAATAGGTCAAGTATGAAGTGATAAATTACTTAAGTTCGTAATTTGTATAGTTTCAGCTGTACACATCATGTGAATATAATTACCGCAATGACCCGTGCCAAGATATGCCACCTACACAGCCACTCTGCCATGCTACAGAACATGCACGAGAAAACTCTCCCTTCGCCTAGCCGCACTACTGGTGCATGGCTGACGGGCAGGGGAATGTGTGTCGGTGCGCTATCAAATCCGTGTGCTGCAAGTGTGTAACAAGTGTGAACATACCTCATTGAAAGCCATGGTTATATGCTGTTCTTTATATTTATTTATGACAATGAGCAACAAAACAGCGAAAAACCGACATATGTATTCAGTACAGGAATATGAAGAGCAAATATGTACAGTAATGAAGTTTATAAATTTGAATTTAATTTATATAAATGATTCTTAATGGTGCGCATCCGAAAAATAAATTTCGAAAGCGAAACGTTGTTCTCGCTAAAGTGGAGTCGGTAATCCGGAGAATTTTTTATAGGAAAAAAATTAAGAATAATGTAATAAGCTATTATGATAGTTTTTTCATTTTAACTGTGCAGTGAGTTTCGTTGGATAGAATTCATCAAGAGTTTGTGATCAATGCTCACGTGTATAATTCTAAGTTCTTCAGCTTGATATTTAACACATAGATGCCAAATATGTCTAACAATTTACTACATTAAAACAAGGAGTCCTCTTATACAAGTGAAGTAAGCCAGCACTGCTCAGTTTTTATGAATAAAATGTTTTGCGTAAGGACTAAGTAATCTGAAATTATTTTCTTGCCCTCCAACTTATTAACGAAGGCAGCCGTGATCATCTCACTTTATATTTAAATGTGGTACCTTAAAGATTGATACACTGTACAATAACCTCAATTTATTTAAATCAGTGACTTAATTCACTTTCATTTTAACTCCCTCATATGTGGATGTGCGTAATGTATGTATGTATGTATGCATGTGTATAAGTAGATAAGACTACGTATTTGCCGAAGAAGTTGGTACTTGAGTGTGTATGTGGTATATGTCCGTAGGTGGAGCTTGAAGTAAACCCTCGTAAACTTCCTAGAGATGTCTTCAACGCCGCCAAAGCAGCTTATTATAGACTCAGAAAACGGGTCGGCAAGCACACCGACACCTACACAGCCACGGCCGAACAGTCCGCTTGATTCTCGTCCAGTAGCCGTTGTTAAACCGTTTACTAACGATGAAGACTCAAATTCTGAGGACGCACGGTCTTCCCCTTGCTACAGCCCAGTGAGCCCTGCAACTCTCGCATACTTGGATGCAGTTTACGGTATTAATTATAATTCGCCCGATGAACTGTCACCACTACCGGACTATTTGTCCAACGAGGAGCTGTACAGATCTGAATGTACCTACAGTAACCGCAATATCTCTCCGGAGGAGATGTCGCCTGATGATTGGTTACCACCACCGGTCCGTTCGTGCTACGAGGAGCCGCACGGATCTGGCAGTCACCGCAATATCTCTCCAGAGGAGATGTCGCCCGATGACTGGTTACCACCACCGGTCTGTTCGTCCTACGAGGAGCCGCACGGATCTGACAGTCACCTCAATGTCTCTCCGGAGGAGATGTCATCCGATGACTCGTCACCACCACCGGTCTGTTCGTCCTACGAGGAGCCGCACGGATCTGACAGTCACCGCAATGTCTCTCCGGAGGAGATA
>PNEQ01119942.1:0-18953 GCA_003012365.1 Medauroidea extradentata
TCCAGATGTCTTTACCGCACGTTTCCAAATGTCGTTGCTGCATCGTTTCTGGATGACTTTGCCACAAAGTCTTGGAATGATGTTGCAGTGTGTTTGACATGATTTTGAGTTATCAGTTATTTTTGGTGTTGTTTATTAAAACCAGTAAATCTGTTGTGTTAAGACAAGTGTTTCTTCTGCTCAGAGCAATTTGCTTAGCTAAATATACTGTACCAAAAAAAATCCTCGTATGATCTTTATAAGGCTGCAGGTAATCATATCATAAATGCTCACATATAGGGTAGCTGCCAATTTTCAGGGCGATATATGCTAGTCATTATTATAACCGCTTTGAAGTTCATATTGAGTTTTTATGAAACTTTTTAAAATGTAACTCTTTAACCATTTCCTTTGACCTACTTTTAATGTTGGCTGGTTAGTGTTGTATTCCCAATGTTACAGTTACAAGCAGTACATATTTATTACCCTCAAAAGGTACTGGATAGAATTTGCCAAATTGGAAGGAGATAGGTTAACTAGTGAAAAACACTAAGGTGGCTTCACCTCATTTTTCAATGCCTTTTATTATTTTTATATTTATACCAGATATTATTTTTCTTATTTTAGACATAAATTGTGACTAAATCTTCCTATTAGGAAATTTTTGCATATCTTATAGTTCTTGCGTAATGAGTCGTTAACGTCAAAATTTGCACTTGACGGTTTTATGCACGCTACTAAAACCAACTGACATACCAAACCAAAAAAAATCACAGTGTATAACAATGTTGTAGGCTATGATTTTACACATATAAAAACAAAAAAATAAATATAGTTTTGTATTTTTTAAAAAATTGTTGATATTTTTACATTTTCATTTCAAAACTCAGAATTTTTTATTAAATACAACAGTATTTTATTTTATTTTTTTTGTTTTATATATGCCAAATCATAGCCTACAACATTCTTATTATACATTGTGAATTTTTTCTGTTCGGTATGTTAGTTGGTTTTAGTGGCGTGCATAAAACCGTAAACTTCAAATTTTGACGTTTACGACTCATTACGCAAAAACTATAAAGGCCAGTTTACACCAAAAAAATAACATAACAATGTTACTTACAATATGTTAATTACAAAATGTTATCAACAATTCCTAAGCAATGGTACATTATTTTACAGCAATGTTGATAGCAAATGTCTTATTAACATTGCTGAAAACACCAATGTTATTAACAAAGTTCTAAGAATGGTGACTGTAAGTTAATAGCAATGTTAATGACAAAAATGCCTACAACATTGTTGATAACATTGTTAGTAAAATTTGTTACCAACATCCTTTGATCTAGACCACCCTAGAACGGGTAGGGAAAATAATGTTATCAACATTGTCGGCGACAAAGTTATTAACATGTTTCTAAAATTCATAACTTTTGTTGCTAGCAAATTTTATCAACAAAATGTTGGCAACAAATTTTATTAACATTTTTTATAAATATTAACAAAGTTAATAACAGAATGTTGGCAACAATGTTGATAACACGTCAACAATTTTCAAGAATTTTTACAACATTGTTAATAACTTTGTTGAAAACACGTGTTATTAATTATTAGCAATGTTATCGTTGGTGTAACCAGGCTTAAGAGATACAAAAATTTCCTAAGAGGAAGATTATATCATAATTTATGTCTAAAATAAGAAAAAAATATCTGGTAGCCTACAAATATAAAAATAAATAAAGACGTTAAAAACTGTGGTGAACCGCACCATTAAAAAGAAACATAACAAAATAGTTACATTAGGAAGCCACCTAAAATTAAAGATGATGTTGACGACAACAAAATTTAAGCAAAATTTTTCTAACCCAAAATTAAAAACCAGTTGGGAGCTTCCGCTCCTGTCGTAAAATTGATCACTCTACTCTGAACGAATTATACCACTAGCACTGCACTGATGGAATTTTTTAGGGATATTTAAATGCTGTACAGGTACAGAGTCAAACTGACTGGCTAGTACGGATGAATCCTATCCAAAATTAGCAGTACCATTGTTCTACAAGTGAGAATGGTCCAAGGTGGAGAGGTGAGAGGAGGCAGACACCCACTTCCTTCAAACCCCACAGCACTTTTAAAAAAGGGGATCACAAAGAGTCCCTTATCTTAACTCAAATTGCATTTAAATAAAATAATGAACTTATCACCCAGCAGTGCGCAAAATACAATAGGAAAGAAAATGCCAAATTATTTAAAGGCTAAAAGACTACATTATTAGTTTTCACCACCTTCAAAAACTCATCACAGGATGTTTGCTGACGATGGGCACTTTTGAATACAGTCTTCTTCGGAAGCGTTGGAAGAAAATGTATTGACCTATTAACTTTTAGGCACTTAATGATTATTACTGACACTGTTAAGTTTATGTTAACAAGTTGCAAAAATGTACAAATTGCCTAAAAAGAAAAAAATAACGAAGTCTTCAGAAGTGCTCGCTTTACCTTGACTTGCTACATACATTATGGTAGTTTAGAAAGTGTTATATTGAGAGCTGAACTAATTCATCTATGTTGGTGCTGTCTGATAAAATTAACCAATACAGCATTATTTCATATGCATCACCATTTATGCATACTATACACACATATAATATTGTACATCATCATTTCTCAGCTTTTTAAGGACAACTTTTCACACTTCTGAATATATGAACAGAAAATCCTAACTTCAATACTACTACACCAAACCATAAAACCATACTGTGAATTTGTGTGTAACAGATAATGCTGTGGCAAATGTATGAAATACTATAACAGGTATCAGCTTTGTTCACTCTGTGTGATTTTGTGAATACCTATGCGAGTAAACGTTTCAGATGGATTAATGTGTTCACTGATAATGCTGACCATACAGAACTGAAGGTGCCAATGGTCAGAGTATTATCTCTTAGTACATTATCTGTGCAGTCTCACATAAACAGCTAGGGCCAAACTTATTTATTTTCATATAGTCTGGTGCCATGGTTACTCAGAAATCATTATTGTGTTGGAGGCCGCTGTAGCTGAATGATAGGACCATTCGCCTCCAACTAAGGCGATCCGGGTTCGATTCCCAGCGGGGTCAGTCTCAGCATTTTTGCATGCAAGAGTCGTGCCAGACGACACCATTGGTCGTCTGGTTTTCTCGGGGATTTCCAATTTTCCCCTTTCATTCCAGCGTTGCTCCATACTCACCTCATGTCATCCCTCACCAGCACTGACCAAAATCTCTCACTCACTCTTTATTGTGTTGCGTTATTACGAAGTAGACTATAACCAACATGTTTACTGAAAGATTTGAGAGAAATACTTAAAAAGAGTGCAGGTGGAAGACAATATTTAAAACGCATGTAAGCATAAATCTACTACAGTATATGTATACATAATGGCAAACCAAAGCCAAAAAAAAAATTAACTGTGTTTTTACTGTTTGTTGTATAATTGTATGTATGGAATATGTCTAAAAAAATACATTCCATTCAATGACTCCCATTGCACGCCTTTACAAAACCATAAAAATTTTATGTTTCATGAACAAAATCAGTCGGTATTCCACTGATATTCTGTTTTAAATTACAAACTAAACAAAAGTCATTATGAAAAAAACTGTCCTGTAAAAAAATTCATAATTTTTGAACCAATATTTTGCTAATGTGACAATTTGTCAAATTAAAATCTGACAGTGGAATCAAAGTTACAACAATAATGCATCATAACATTTTAAATAGAAACACGTGACATGAAGAACACGTTTGCTCCAAAACTATTTTTTTAGGAATGCTAAGGTTTGGTTTCTCTGTACAGACATTTAAATTATTCCAAATTTTCATAACTTTTCAACGCAAATATTTTACCTGCACCATGCTTAAGTTTTTTTTTGCCTGGTGAAAACTAGGCCTGTTTATTGATACTTTTGCTCACTTAGTTATTTAAACAATTTCCAAATTATGCTGTCATTAAATTAATATCGATGTAGAAAGCTAAATTTCCAAAAGAACCATACAGCCCAGTGCTGTATGGGTCTTTGTAACAACATACTGTAATGTGCCAGGTATGTGCAGACAATACACTTAACATCTCCTGCATGCAACATTACAATGTAAAGTTGTCTGCATGTCACCTGAACATTTCCAGCATGTTCCCTGCAAGTTGAAGGAACTTCCAGAACTCATTCCCTGACTAGCACATCTCTTCAACGTGAACACAACAGAATTGTGCCATGATTACTAAATTATTACAGTTCACATCCAATACACCTGCATGCAGACTATAAATATTTTGAAATCATGTACTATCTTCACGATAAAATATGACTGCAAAAGCAACAAGGTCAGTAGCGAAATTGAGTAGGCCTAATTACTTAGTGTCACTATCACTGGCACAGGAATAATAATAATTTAGTTGTTTAAACAAAATAAAAACCAATTTTAGACCTGTGTGACAGTGAACCTAAATTATGTATTTAAAATTAATTGATTACGATACCAAAATAAACATTATTAATGAGTCAGTACAAACCAATTACCACTAGACTAATACAAATATTACACATGTTGGTCTGAAATGAAACAAGACAGTGCAGAATGTCGCAATTTTAACACTACCTGTATGTACAAACAAAGGTTCTGTGTGGTCTTAATCTCCTATGTTGCCAGTGAGACGTTTCTGGCATGTGCAGGTAACATGCTGTTGTTTGTGTAACCAACTTTGTATATTAAAATACTGCAGTAATATTTCCAGCACCATATGCTGTGCCGTCTGAGTAGAAATAGTAATTTTATGACGGCTAAGCACAGCATTGTACAATGTAAACTGTGCATTTCAGGTACAAACATGGAAAAAAAATTTTTTTTTTAATTTAAAAGATTTTATTTTTGGAGGATATTAAGAATAACTACTCACTGTGTACCGGCCAAACTAATGATTTTAAAGGCATGGTTTACTAATGAAAAATTTTTCCATAGATGTTAGGAATAGTCGTACATATAGAAAGTTGCAGTTTACTAACTTCGAAATTTTCAGTTTTTTTTTAGGTTAAGTTAGGTTAGTTCAAATTATTTTAAGGCACGGTCATAGAAGAACAGGTCTTGACTCTCGCCTATCTACCAATGTATTTTGCTTGGCCTCCTTGTTGTTTGGCTGCAGTTCGTCAAGTTACCGAGAATGTTGTACTTTTTGGCTTTGTAATCCGGGCAGTCTGACTAACTCCGCCCACTTTTTTCCATTGTTAATATTATAAAGTAAATAAAGATTACTGGAACCATGATTAAAAATTGTGAGTGAAGGAAGTATTTCATAAATTGCTAAAAAAATACTTCTTGATAAATTTTACCTTAGTGGGAGGGAAGTGGGCTGTGTTTGAGCTCGACCGCCCGGATTACAGCGCCAAAAATATATAGGTTAGCATTATTGGTAACTTGGTGAACCGCAGCCAAACAACCAGGGGGTCAAGTTTCCATGCGAGTGTCCAGACTTGTTCTTCTACGGCCTTGGTTTACGAGGGCGTGGTACATAATTCAACGCTAAAAGCGTTAATCCATAACTGTAGATTTCTTGAAGCCAATTTACGAAAATTAAACAATAGCAACCCTAGACAATAGTTTAAGCCAACTTTTTAAACAATATTGTTTCCAGTATTATGAGCTTCTGAGGCACAATCTCTGACGCCTGAACCTCGTGCATTTAACTGCGGCGCAAGAGATTAAACGTAACAAATTAGTAATTCTGGATAAATATGTACCTACTCATAAAGTTGGTAAATACCATTATCTAGTATTGTCATTGAGTATTTTATCCATATTGGCTTCGGAAAAGTGCACATATCAATTGATGTTTTCAGTGTTTATTTATCTACCACACATTCATAAGCTATTTTACTATTAAGTTCTCCATTTTTCGTTATGTTAGGTTAGGCAAACTAACAAAAACGGATAACATTATGGTAAAATAACCGAACCTAAACAATATCACCTAACAAAAATTACAAACTTAGAAAACTACAATTTTCTTTACATAGGATTACTTCTAACATCCATAGAAACTTTTAATTAATAGACTATACATCTATAATCAATAGTTTAGCATGTAATAGCAGCGCAAAAACAAAACCTTTAGCAATCAATTTACATATTGTACTATCAACTTTCACGACATGACGAATTTTTTAATGTTATGTGGCAATAGCATTACTATAATACCCAAATTTCTGGAATTCGGTCACGTCGCTCATGGATGTTGCACACGAGAAATAAGTCTAACATACTTTTAATACTTTACCACATAGTACCTAACCTGAGTCAATTAATTTCAACTCGATACACGAGACACCTGTGTATATTTCGGTTAATTTATTTGAAGTAAACTCACTACAAATAGGTTAGGAACAGATTAGCTAACCGATACGAACTTGGAAATAAATTTCGTGAACAAACCACATATATTGCTGAGTTCTAACTAATCACAGGAATTTTAATAATAATAATACTCTTTCTTGATATTCCTCCTACCTTATTACTACAAAACTCGAAGTATTATCAATAACATAGAAAAACGAGTCTTCCAAATACATTAAAACATGCATTAAAATGTAAACAATGCAAAACCAGAACAATACAAGTAAAAGACGCAACTTTACATAAACTAACATCGAAGACATCTTAAATATTTCACTAGAATAATCCTACATTAAATTATAATATGATTAAATATAACTGAATAAAACCAATAATCACATTAAAAACGCAGTTACTGTCAAATTTGGATGTATTAATAACGAAAGAGTTTTGACTCAATAGTATATGGCCATCTGAAACGTTACTACAACGTTACAGCAAGACAAATAATTTCACAGTAACATTCCTGCGACATTGACAACATTTGGAACATTGACACAACGTTTCAAACAGGCTCGCAACCAAATTGAAACAATGCAACGTAGCAGCAACGTTTTTGCAACCAGGCGTGCTGTATGGGAACCTTGTTATGTGGTATAACCTTATATCATGTTTTTTTTATGTTATAACTATATATTATGTTAACTCTATGACATGTCCAATATCTTTGCACAACATGTGCAGAAAAGATCATAAGGATGCAATAAAACAAACAAACAATAAATTTATTATATGACAACACCCACATCCCATGAGCTCTTTGCCCACTTACGGGATCAGCTGGTGTCTACTTAAAATAAATAAAAAATAACAATTTTATGTAACTTATGTACCAAGAGGTAATTTCTCTTTTATACTAATTAAGTTGAAACAAAACAATAAAAAACTTAGTTCGTAATGTAATGTGGATATTATTAAGTTAACTTTTATATAAACACTAGCTGTCCCGTTGCGGCCTCGCCCACGTGTACTATAGAAAAGAGTAACTAACTTTTAGTTACATGTTAATTGATGGTAATACTATATTCTATATTATACTATATTCTCTGTTTATCTTTAAAACATAAAATACAAACAGATTTGTCCAGTCCACTGTGCTAAACGTACTTTTTTTAATTCATCTTTATTTCTCTATAAAACAGCTGCCCGGCTCCGGCTTCCACCGCAAAACAGCTGCCCGGCTTTTAACAGCTAGCGTACTCAATAACAGTGTAAAAAGCGCGCGCAATACTCTTGTATGATGTCATTTAATTCCCATCGCAAAGTCTTGCACGGGATACGCACCAGTAACCCCACCTCTCCCACACCCCAAACTTTATTCAAAACCTGAATGAATGCTTAAGGATTCGATCACAGGAACATACCTACATTGTTTAAACAACAATAGCAATAAAGCTCAAATTGACTCTAATGTTTTTAGTTTTTTTCCGGCAATTATTCGAATTTTTCTCGCCGTAAAAAACGTCTTTAAACTTCAACGAACATAAAAAAAAAAAAAAAAAGAATTGGCCAAATTGGTCCAGGCGATGTTGAGTTATGCGCTTACCAACACATTTTGCGATTCGTTTTTATATTATAGAAGAAGAAGAAGAAGATTTAAAACTGGGAGCGATACAACTCTCTGTCCTGTGCAGCGGCCATCTTGTAGTTAGTTTCTAAAATAATTAAAGAATTTACAAATCAGAAATCATGCAATGTCTTACAATTATTCTGAATCTCTACGGCCGTAAAAAACGTGCTGCGCCTAAAAAATTTTTGTGTGAGAAAAAAATATTAAAAAAAAAATGTTTAGAAAGAGTAAATTCGCCACTCTACCCGAACACTTGCACGTAAGAAGTATTGTCATTTTCCAATAGATGGCGCCAACTTCAATTTAACGCAAAATGGCGTCGGTTGGGTTTTTTGAAAGTGAAATTTATACGGTTGTTTGTTTAAATGTTTTGAAATGTACCCTACGTTTCCTCCAGCTGTAATTGTGAAATCGCGAGACTGATATAAAGAAAACTGTAGTGTGTCTTAAATTCACTTGTTGTGTAGAGTTTTTGACGTTCGTCGACATATCTCGTGGGCCTTGTTTACTTGACGTATTTGACTAATTTTAGTAAACGAAGTGAGTGATATATATTTTTTTCAATACCGAAGGATAATGTCAGAGAAGAATATTCATGAATGTGTGCTATGCAACACGAAGCTTGCGACCAAAGAATTATTGCAGGATCATTTTAGGTACGCGAAAGCCCAACTGCAAGAGGGTATTATTATTAAGTTATAATATTCAGATCACCTCTTTCTAACACCTTTCATCACACACCTATTTATAAATCTCACAATGATTTGAAAATAGCAAAATATATACTACCTTCTTGTATCCCTATGTCATTTACTCTTAGGAAAATAACAATGGCTCAACACATTTATACCTAATGTTACCTGTCCTTCATCTGATAAAGCCTCCTTAATTTTCATCTTCTGTTTCCTCCCAAAAAGTTCCTAATTCACTCTACCACCCCCTTGACCTCCAGAAATTAATTTGTTGTTCTTAACATTTAGACTAGCTTTTGGAACTTTGCTTGCATGGTTCTAATAAAATACCTACATAGCAAGCTTGCAGCAACCTTGACATGGCAAGGCTGAAAGCTTACAGTAAGCTTTTTGTGCTTTGTGGGTCGGCAAGTGCAAGTTTGTTGTGCTGCTTCATTAACCTGTCATTGGTCGTGCTATGAGCGTTTCTCTCACTCTAAAAAGTAAAAGGGTACCACTTTTAAACAGTAGGTGGTGCAACTTTGAAAGCTCGGCTAGCTGTGTTGTTAGCTTTCATAAGATAACAGGCAAGATGGTTACCAGATACATTGTATCGTTGACCTTGAGACATGTCTCCGATTACGGGTGTGCATAGTGTATGAGCATTTCTCTCACCATGCTACCAGTCGTGTTTGTGAAGCCACAGGAGGTGGTTGTAAATATTATTTGCTGCAAATTCAGTTTCGTTTCCGTTTGTGTAGTGATGCTGGAAAATATTTATGAAAATGAGTCGCAGTAAAAAAAATTGTAGAGTTAGCTCTACAGAAACTTCCTGAATGTTCAAACGAAGGTAACTATAATCTACTTATTAGCATGTCTTTATTGTAGTTATCTATGCTTTACTTGAATAACCATATTTTCAGCAAATATATAGTGTAAAAGAAATAAATTATAGCCTTTTTTCAATTGACTGTACCTGATTTGCACTCAGAGTGCATACAAAACTATAAAGTGCGATATTACGTCACTGCACAAAACGAGTGCTTGTTTATCGCCGCTTTTACACCAAAAAAGGCAGAACTGAGACTGGAGAGTACGGCCGAAATTGCATTGAGCGCAATACAGGTAAAATGTGCACTCGTCGCGAGTTACCGTAATTATTGAAGACAAACTTTGCCTGTAAGCATGGAGTGCAATCAAGTGCAGTAATTGGAAAACTCTTCATATATTATTTATGAAGTTGTGAAACAAAGTCCATAATAATTTATATAGGCCTACACATATATTTATTTATTTATTTATTTATATTCACACACATCTGTTTCATATAACATCAGTACATTTTTATAACTTGTATAGTACATATTATTGGGTATTGTTATTATTGGCCATAAAAGGTGTGCATGCAATTAATAATACTAATTGTCAATTTTTCTGAAGTTATATGTTAAAAAGAGGGTACAGCTATTACATTGATTTTATACATACATGACATTTACATAGGCCTATATCATAAAATTATGTAAATGGTTTTATTTTGCAGGCATTCCACCCTGGCTTCGGGGCGATGATAAAAATAATAACCAAGACAATAGTCAAGATGGTCAAGATAGCCATTCTGAAAGTGGTGAAAGTGCAGATGAAATTGAAGATGATCTTCATACAGAAACCGAACAGTCATGTGGCGGTGACTCTGACAGTTATGAACCTATAGATATTCCCGTTGCTGTGTTGCCTGTATATTTAGGAAAGGACAACGTAACCGAATGGGCTGCGAGCAAGAAAACATAACAATGTTATCCATCTTCCCGGAGTAAAATAAATTGCAAAAAGTGCGAAAACGATTTTAGAGTGTTGGAAACTTTTTTTCCCTGATAATTTGATACAAGAAATTGTGGACTGTAGTAATATTTGTCTTGCAAACTTTCGCGATAAATATGACAGGGAAAGAGAGTGCAACGACACAACATTTGAAGAGATAAGTGCATTGCTAGGTCTACTCTACCTTGCGGGCGTAAAAAGAAGCTAACCATACAAATATTGAGGAGTTGTTCAGTGATGATGGGACAGCGCCAGAATGTTTTAGAGCAGTCATGTCTCTCAGGAGGTTTTACTTACTGGTACGGGCACTAAGATTTGACAATATCAATGACCGAGATGCAAGAAAATTGACAGACAATTTAGCACCAATACAAAGCATTTTTGAAAAGTTTGTTTCTTACTGCCAGGACAACTATCAAATAGGCGAATATGCAGTTGTTGACGAAATGCTTGAGTCCTTCAGAGGACGCTGCAAGTTCAGACAATACATACCATGAATAAACCTGCCAAGTACGGCCTCAAAGTGAATGCATTGGTTGATTGTTGTACGTTTTACATGGGTAACCTAGAAATATATACTGGCAAGCAGCCCGAGGGGCCTTACAAGTGTGACAACTGTGCTAGCAGTGTGGTGAAATGTATTGTTGATCCAGTGATAAATATGGGACGAAATATCATTATGGATAATTATTTCACCTCCGTACAGCTAGTACCAACAATCGTAGTCCTCATCTCTAGAAAATGAAGACTACGATTGTTGGTACTTTGAGAAAGAACAAGAAGGAAATCCCGCCTGTGTTTGTAAATACTAAAGGAAGGCAAGTGCACAGCAGTATGTTTGCATTTTCACATATGGGGACACTAGTGTCATACGTGTCAAAGAAAAACAGGAATGTGCTATTGTTATCCACGTTTCACAGTAGTGACAAAATTGATGAAACCTGAAATTATAACTTTTTATAATATAACAAAGGGCGGAGTTGATGTTGTCGACGAACTCAAAGGTGAATATTCGGTTGCAAGAATCAGCTGTAGATGGCCATTGACAATTATTTTGTGCTGATAAATATCGGCATCAACAGCCAGATTATTTACACCTCAAACACAGATGATAAAATGGCAAGGCGAATGTTTCTCAAAAACTTGGCTTTGCAACTCATGAAGCCACATATCATTGCTCGTTCATCAATCCCGTCTCTTTCAGTCAAATTGCGTAACACAGTAATGAAATTCGCAGGAACAGAGAATAATCAAGAAGCAAAAAGAAAATGTGTCCCAGGGATGTGTTCATTCTGCCCTCGCAAAAAAAACCGGAGAACCATAAAATTGTGTGCAACATGTGAGAAACCCATTTGCAATGAACATTCTACCTGTACTTGCCCATTGTGCAGAGAGAATTCTGAGTAAATGCAAAAACAGTGGGAAAACGGTACTGTTTAGAACTTTAATTCAATTGTGTTATGTAAAGTTGTTCACAGTCTTAAGTAAACTTGTTTTAAAATGGTACATACTGTAGGCTATGTAAATGGTTTGATATTTTTTTATATGTAAATTTTTGTTTTTTATTTAATTTTAGGATTGTGTAGTTGTAATAAATTTATTAAAATTATTTTGGGGTACAAAATACAAAGCATTAACCACAAACTAAATAATGTGAGTACTTTTTTTACTCAGTCATGTTTTTAATATGAAATAAGCAAAGGTGAGCAAAATGCTCACCTGAGACCAATGGTGTAACATTCTAATGCGCGACCTATGACGGGTTAACCTGTTTTAATATGTAAATGTTTACTGTGTCATCATTTGTTAAATATAACTACGTCAAATGAATATTGTATTACTTAAGACAGAATCCATCATTACGTCCAAAACCACAATACCACTTTCAGCAATTTAACCAAATGCACAATCATGACCGCCACTGCTACAGAAACAAAGTCTTGCCTACCTAGCAACCAGTGAAATTATTCCATGTGGAATTCCTTCACTTGGAAATCATTCCATGTGGAATTCCTTCACTTGGAAATCATTTTTACCTAAGAATAGCTTTATAAGAAATATTTCTAAATGCCTAGAAAAATAGTTACGAAAAGTTAAGTCGCACAATCACGCTCAAGAATCGGCCCCGCAGGTTATGTCTTCAGTCGGCTAGTCTACTACATATTCGGATTTCGTCATCAAATCATGTGTTATAATTGTAATATAATATATGTTTTTCTATCATTTACTTTTCAAAAACTCAATTCTGCAAATAATTATTTATAAAGTTCTTCTGCGAAAACTGTAGCAACATGCACATGTAAAAGATGAAAGTGTATATGACGACAACTAATAGAATAATAAAGCGTAAGTGACGCTATTATGTTATTCAGTTTCAGAGAACTTGCTACAAGCTTGCATCATGTGAGTTACAAGCCTTGGGCAGCCATTGATGGATTACTTGCTGCAAGCTTGCATCAAACATATTTCGATAGGCTTATGACGCAAGTCAAAATCAAAGGAAGGGCAAGGCTTGCCACAAGCTTATGTGCTATATGGGTAGACTAAAAGTTTTAGTGAATAGAGCTGTAACAAAAGTAAACAACAGATACAATGTAAACAAATATTGATGCATGCAACAAAATTTTAACTATGTAGCAGAATATTCATTTTACAAAGTTTATTTATTGTTGAAATGCTTTTTACCAGCAACTTCATTTGCAGGGTTTCCAACACAATGCGATTCTGTTTCTGAAAAAGGTAAAACTGCTTTAGAAACATTTTGGAAAAAGAAATTGTTTTTCTAAAATGTTTGGGTGCCTTTTTCTGGTTTGGTGATATGTATGTTTTATTTAAATAGGTAAAGATAATTTATCCCGATAATCCCCCTTATTTTCAGGTTACATGTCTGCAACTAAGCTTCTACTCCATAGTTATCGATATTACCGTCTTTGGCTCTTGGTACCTTAAAAGTGCTGTCCTACATTCTCAATCCACTTATACATACCTGCAGTTATGATTTTTGTATATTTTCGCAAGAAACATTAATTCCGTATGTCAGACTGTCATCAAGCAAGTCGTAAGTTTAGTTTTGAAATGTTAACTTGGGGCTTTACATCTTTTCGACAGCGAGGTCATTAGAGACGATGAGACAACTTTGTACAATGGCAGGAGCTGGGAGAGGAAATGACAATATCTGTACAGAAATCATCCCAGAGCATTACCCTGCAGCGATCTCGGGAAACCATGGAAAACTGAAATCAGGATGGCCGGAGCCGGGTATCGAACCCGGGTCCTCCCAAATTCAACTTTGCACCGTCATTTGTTTAGAAAAAAAAGTAATTTATTTTCAGTGTAACCACCTCAATACATTTATTATATCCTATGTTTAAGAATGAGTATGACTGTAATAACGATTTCATTGTCACTGCTATGTACTGTACTGTTACCATCGAGTCACAATTATTACTGGCAAAAGATCTAGGGGAGAACTGTTTCTTGCAGGTTTTAAATAAATGTTTTATTCAGATTGGGCATAATTATAAATATAACTGCTCATAAAATGTTCTATTTAATCTTCGGCACCTGAAACAATGTCAGTGAAGACATTGCATATCATTCCATAAAAATACTTCAATTGTTAAATATGTTTACAGTATTTACAGTATTTTCAATTTTTCAGGTCATGGTTGGGCACTCTTTCAATAGTGGTTACACTAGTGGAAATGAAACAGGAGGAAACACGGGCACTTTAAACAATGGAGGCAATATTAGACAACAGCTCGAAATTTGTTTACGAAACAAATTAGCCATACAAGAAAACTGCAAATAAAATATGTGACAAATATGACATTAAAATAAAAATTACTTTTGTTAAAAATATAATTTTACTTATTGGAGAGGTGACTTTAACATGTGCCTATGTAAATAATAATAATAAAACAACTAATGAGGGGAAAAAAGATTGACTCTTTATGAATACAAAATGTATATAGGTTTTGAATGTTTCTTTTATTACATTTAGGACTGATATTTATGCTCAAAACATTCACCTTCTTCTTGAAAAGGTCTTTTCTACGTAACAAAACTTAACTATCAAATACCACACACCCAACAAACAAAATGGAATTAAATACAATATAATAATTGTTCAGTAACATAATTTTAACTGATAGTATAGTATTTCTTTTGCGTACTTCCATAAACATTTCCTGAAAAAAAAAATCTTTTATACTACACAAACGCAATCATTTATGGAAAATTGGAAAAATACAAGTTTAAAATTCGTTTTTCAAAAGCTATTTCTTCCATATTATTAAATTGAGCCACAAAGTGTTCTCTATATTTTCAACAAATTTCTTCTACCTGCCTGAGTTTGTTGGATAAATTTAGATACTACCTGTATATCCTCAACGGGTGTAAGAACAACAAGAAGAAAAAGTTCATTTACAGTTATTTGTGTTATTTGTATAGACATTTGGTGTAAGATTTTTTTTCCCTTTTGATCTTATTGAGTGAGCGATTTTGGTCAGCGTCGAAATGGAAAGGCTGGGGCAACGAGAGATCCCCGAGAAAAGTTGACCTGTATAAATGGACATGTCACAATTTATACCAAGTACAAATGTGACCATTCTTTTTTCAAAATAAATGATTAAGTTATCATTGTCTGCTGATGTCAATAACTGCAGAAACTAAGTTGGGGCCACATTAAAAACTTATATGTTAGTTTATGAACGTTTACAAAATGTGTATAAGATTCTCAACAGCAATGCAGTTTGGCAACACTTTTGGAAACAAAAGCTAAGTTACCTATGAGTTACTAATAAAGACCATGCAGTTAAACAAATCGGAAACAGAAGATGCTCCATTACTCGTTTAATTTATTACCATTACTGTATTACTGACAGGACACGCTTTAAAAATTTATGGATCCATAGCAGTCCTGGGGTTAGAGTGTTAATATCTTTTCAGTATCATTCTGGTTAGATACCTGGATAAATCTGTCATATTTTCGCATGTTGGAATTATGCTTAGACAATGCATTCAATTGACGAGCTTTCATGGTTATATTCTGTTTCTCCCGCCCTTCGTTCCAGGTGATACTCCATAATAAACTTGTCTCACATTTTGTCGACTCTATATTCTGTCTATTCTAAGGTTGTAGTAGAAATAAACAATTCTAACTAAATAAATCAAAGCAATTTAGTTATATCTTGATTCCTTACATTGTGATTGTGATGTAGCATAGTTACCTTGCATTTTTCAATATTTCAAAAGCAATTTACGCTGTGAAAAATAATATTGACATTCATTTGGATGAATTAGCGGGAACCTTAGAATGGATAGAGTACAGAACAGTTCATGTGTCTCATATCTAACTGGACGGTATAATTTTAATGTTTCTTTTAATCACGTCAAAATTATGGAATTTATACATTGACTGATTACTATACAGTGACCACATTGGTGTTTTCGTATAATTGTTTAATACTCTATGGAATGTTATTTAATTCTTAATGTTCAGTAGGTAGTCAAGTCTCACTGTATTTTACCGTTATCATTATTTTAAGAAAATAGAAAAATACAAAATATAAACAAAGTCCAGTTTTTCTCTGTAAAGTTAACCTTTATTATCGTGAAACTGAGCATAGATTTGGTGTTGTGTACTGTAGCTCTTTACGTTTATTAGTAGAATAAATGTGAAATCTAGCTGATTCTGTCCAATGTTCAGTTAGTACCATAAGCCCACAGATAACCAGCACTCTAGACAGTGCTTGCTACTACACACATTATCGCTCGGGGGTTGGGGAGGGATAGTGTTTTGTTGACACAGTTGACTCAGCTTCTTTATTTTTAGAGTCATATTGATTACCTTTTGTTTATACTATCACTGACAGCAAAACGCGGCTTACAGTAGTAATCTGTTTCTGCTCGCCGTCTCGATCGTCTGGCTGTAAAGAGCAAAATAGAAGTATTTATTTCCTCTATTATTTTACGATTCATCTTGGGTCCGCGGCGATGAAGCGGTCATATTGCTCGCTTCCCACCAAGTTAGTCCAGGTTTAAACCCAGGCCAGATAATTAATGAGTTTCTGTAATGGGAATCGTGCTGAATGATGTAGTTGGTCGGTAGGTTTTCTCGGAGAGCTTACATTCTGGCGCTGATCCATATTCACATCATTAATCATCATTGGCTCTTAATAGTACTGCTTACGAGCAGCCAAAATATATTCATTTCCCGCCACGGCTATCCAAATCCAGGTTCGATTCCCAACGAGTGAAGACCGATTTTTCGCATGTGGGAACCATGCCGGGCGATGACACTGGTATGCGGATTTTCTCGAATATCTCCAATTTGTTCTGTTCTTACATTCCGGTACTGTTCTAAAGTCACGTTATTCATTCTCATCAGTTCTAAAACATTAGCGGTTAAACAACTAACATTTACTCTACCTACTACGTAAATGTCTTAACCTGATTGAAAATCAAGTATAACATTTGGTATGCAATTGATAGGTTTTGAATGACCATGCTCAAGAGAATAATCAATAATTTTGCTGAATAGTGTGATTACATTCAATAAGTAGGCCTACACTTTCTTAGCACACATAATTTCAATAAACTGTCATATTTCGACCTTTTTGCAGTACAAACTCAAAGCATCTTCTTCCTCATAGACTTCCTCTTTGCAGATAGAGAAGGGTGTCTGTTAGGCTCATTGTCTTCATGTTGTTTGCCAAAATGAATTTTCTGCGGAAAAGCTTCGCACGAACCGAGCGGGCGCAGGGCACACATGTTGAGTGCTTGCTGTATATATGGCAACCCTGTGCGGGCTTCCTCGTCTCCGCCCGACTCCACATGAGCGTCTGCCACACGGCTTCGCAGCTACGCCGGCCGCAATGACCTCGACAATTTTTTCTTTTACTCACGGTTTACACAGCGTTAAAGCTACATATATACCCTCGCTGACTTTTCTGAAGCATTTTTCTTGATAAAACGCGCAATTGAAACGAATATCATGTACATCTAATAGCCTGTTAGTTATGAGGTTCTTATAACTTTAAAAAATAGGGAAAAAATAGTTCGCCTTCAAAAAACTAAATTTCACCTATGTAGCCGGAATCGTGTTCTAAATCTCTTGAATTTGCCGTATATTTCACATTTCTATCCGACTTAGGCTGTGTTTGCTACAAATCCACTTTCACCCTATCTTTAATGCTAGCATCTGGGACAGCCTTAAGTTACTTGTTACCGGTATCCTTGTTCTTTCTAACCTGCTCATTAATATTTGTTTTGGTGCAGTTTCAAGACCTGAGAGTGGAGTGTTTTTATACTTCACTAATGTTACCCAGTATTCTGTTCCCTCTTCCCCGCTTTTCTGTAGTATTTTTTAGCAATTCCCACCTCTTTTTCTGTCGTACCATTTTCCTGAAAGTAGCGAGCATTATATATACAGAACTCAAAGTCAAATTCACTGAATGGCATGTTATCGTCAATTAGTACCTTTGGAATGCCATGTGTACAAAATATGTTTATAAGAGCACTTACTACACTGTTTGCTTGCTTGCTCTGTAACTGTAAAATTTCTAGCCGCTTAGACAAGTAATCATACACAACTAAGAAACTCTTTCCCCCGAATTCAAGAATGTCTGCTCCTACCTTCTCAAATGGCAGTGTAGGCAGAATGTGGAACAAGCGGTTCTTTCTTGTTTGTGGCCCTATATTTTTCACACACTCTGCAGTCCAACACATATTGTTCAACATCTGTGCTCGTACTTGGCCAAAAGAACAACCCCCTTACTCTTGATTTTGTTTTCCCAATTTCAAAATGATCACCATGAACAACTTTTAAGATGCTAGGTCTAAGATTTTTTGGGACAACAATTTTATCATTTAAGAACAAGTCATCCTCTACAAAAAGATCCCTCTGCACTGACCAATATGGGAGACAAAGAACTGATGCACTGAATTTTTTGTTTGGCCATCCTTCTTTAACACATTTTAACACTTCACTAAGTGCAGGATCAGATGCTAGTTCGTTTCTAAATTCGTCCTTCCGCACATCACTCATCGGGAGATGCCTGGCCACACTATGTACAGTATTACAGTGTTTTGTTGTTCGTTTATTCTCATCCTCAAGTTACAACATCATCTCATCAGTCTCTCCTTCTCTCGCCATCATCACACACTGCTGCCAACCCATCCATCTCACAAATACCTTCATTCACAACACCTTCCCTTTCCCCACTCACTGCAGTGATGAGTCCAATAATTGTTTTCTTATACACATATGTACTATGTCAACATTTTAAGCAGCAAGTCAGCTTTTAGGTCAACAATCATCTCAGTCCCTCTTGACCCTCACACTAATGCTTGTTAACTCTACAATTTTACAATCATACATAACTATCAGCACTACATGGACTGTTTGTACAGGTACAATAATTACACCACACTTATTATATACACAACACAACACCACCAGTTGGCCTATTGGTTTAGCCAGGGA
>PNEQ01119943.1:8906-19050 GCA_003012365.1 Medauroidea extradentata
TTTTTTTTTTTTTTTTTTTTTTTTTTTTTTTTTTTTTTTTTTTTTTTTTTTTTTTTTCCCACCACTTTTAACTTTTAATGTAATTGCCTTTGTTCAAAAACATAATTAAATGCCATATAAAGTAAATATGTGGATGACGTCTTAAGAATTAAATTATGCCCCATTAGTATAAATAATAGTGCTCAGCACCACTTGACGTATTTGAAGGTATAAGTGGTGATGGTTAATGGTAGCCAGCTGGCTGCACAGCAAATTAAAGCTCCAAAGCTGCTGTGTGTACTGGCCTGTCAGCAGTTGTCGGTAATTACAGAGAGCGCTGTACTGTGGCTCTCTCTGGCGGAGAAACTAAACACTGTCTCGTTCTTGGTTCTCCGCACCATGAGTGCCTAGATGCTTGCTCATCAGACTGGGTGAGTTAGGCGAAAGATATAGGTGCACGCTGGCTTGGCGCTGCTCGGCACAGTCTGGCGCGCCCCAATCTTGGCTTGTCGGATCGGGCTGACAGCTGCTGACAAGCTGATCACATTATCGTTGCTTTGGCTGACAGTAATTCCGACATTGCGTATTTACTGCTGTGTGGCTCTGATATTAAAGAAATAATTTTCATGACGTGATGGTGAAATTTTGATGTTAAAAAAGTAGTGTTTCGTTTATGGTCAAGGATTGAGCTAAGTGATGCAGTGGTACTAAAATGTTATCCTCACATTCAGGAGGGCACTAGTTTGATTTCCGTAATGCCCATATTGATTTTCCAAGGTTTCTCAAAATCATTTTAGGTGAATTCTAGAATGATTCCATTGTAATGGGCTTGGTGGATTCCTTTGTAGTATTCCCCTATTTAGGTAGTTAACGCTGTCTGGGCCACTCAGAACCACCACAACTAACAAAAAAGTTCCCCCCAAAATTTGTGTGTGGCTGTTAGATCTTAAATGTACAACTAATTTACTGTCTGTAATTTTAGTGGCGTGATTACAGACTGATGTAAGTCTCTTTTCCTGTACATTAAGTGTAATTATTAAGGACCCTTGAAAATGGTGACTTGCGAAGTTCACAAATACTGTGAAATTTTGCGTAGTTATACGTTTTCCATGAATTTCAGCATACTTTAGTTGTAAGCGATGTTTCACGCAAATTCAGATGCCTTGGCAAATTTGTTACCGCAAATCAGTTGAGACACAAATGTCGAAATGTGTATGTTTTCCTTTCAAATATATGTAGTTATTTTTTAATCATCGTTTCTCTGTAATTATTTTAATCCATGTGTGCCGTTTTAACATTTTTTTTTAACCTTTTTGACCAATATTTATTGAGTTTTAATAATGGATAGACAAAAAAAAGACATTCATTGTTATTTGACATGTTTCGACCACGTACAAAAACCTTATACTGTATTTACATTTCATGTGTTTAGCCATGATCAGGCCATAGATACACTTGTGCAGATATATTCTTTCCTCATGTGTTTCGTACTCGAAGTGTATCAACTCACACACAGCCATGGTTACACGGTGCCGTGATCTCATTTATCAACAAGATGGCGGCAGAGGGACGGTAGTGGCAGCAAAAGTTCACAGTCTACGTAGTCACAATCCATATCTCTGTGACTTAAGTGTTAACGAACGTTTGTTTGCCTTTACTCCTTGTTCGTATGTTAATGTTTCGTTCAATGTTTCGGAGGTGTTACATTTATAACTTTCATTTTCATCACGAAAATAAATGAAAAAACATCACCGGACAGATCCTTGTGTAAACAGTGACATTGCAAAATTTCTCTGGGTTGCAAATACTAGGAGGAACACACATTTATATGGCTAAAACATGGGGGAAAATCTTTTCAGCTATTGCGTCACTGAATAATACAAACATTTGGTCTGTCTGAGTAGGTAGTCTTGATAAATTAACCGAATTGGACCATATATTTTTATAATAAAAAGTTTTATTTCTACACATACTAATAGGGAATGATTAAACTGGAGGAAATTTTCAAAACTAAAAAAAAAGGAAGAAAAATCTTGGGATAAATCATTAAAATAAGGAGGAGGATATTATATACTCTAATAATTAAAAAAACAAACAATTTGAAATAATTAATGATTAAGATAATGAGGCACAATCAAAACTTTTGATTGACTATAATTATTTTGACATATTACACAAAAATTTTTTTATCGCTTAAAATTTTTTGCACTGCTTTTGACATTTTCAAACACCAAAATTCGTAATTTTTTATTCACGCTGTTTTTAGGGGTCCTTATCTACTTAGGAATATTTAGTTAACCACAATGTTTGTTTTTCTGTGTGCAGACAAAAGAAATTTGCTGGAACGTACACTGAGTGAAAAAAGTGTCAAGTCAAATAATTCCGAGACCGGTGACATGGTCCCGTCAGGCGAATTAAATGTAATCGAGGAGTACGAAGAGCCGTCATCCATGAAGCGAGTTCTACACTTGAACAGGCCAGAGTGGAAATGGATCTTCATTGCGTGCTTATGCTCTATTGTTGTGGGCTGTGCCTTTCCAGTGTACGCCGTCCTCTTTGGTGACATCATTGGGGTGAGCTTCTTGCTTTCTTTTCTCGTGCCCATCCACATTACTCAGGCACTTATAGCAATATTGACAAATTTGTTTATCAAATCCTGGTACCGCTTAACACTTGCATTTTCAATAACTAGCCCTGCCCTAGGTATTTCTTTTAAAACCAAACTATCCTGCTCTTACACAACCCTACTAAACATGTCTGTGTCACTGTTACTTTTGCCAAGGACTTATTTAATTCGATAATCATATTCTTGTAGTGCCAAGCAACCACTGTGGTAGCCTGCTGCCCATCAGCCTACATGCCTTCCGGAAAGATAAGCTATGATGGTCAGATAAAAATACAGTAGAATCCGGTTGTTACGACCCCTCACGGTTTCCGGAAAAAGGATCGTAAATACGGGAGGGTCGTAATAGATGAATAGAGTCATTTTCGCAGGTTTTTACCCACCCCAATACCCCTATGCATCAAAATTTGCCACTTCCGCGTAAACTTTATATTCATTCTTCTCTAGTGTAAAAAAATATAATTTTTATAGTTAAATACAAATAATTTCAATAGTCAAATAGCTCTATAAAAATATGATACTCTAGAAAGCCATCTTCAGTCTCTACTTGTCACAATATAAAAACAGCATAAACGCAGTGCGACAAGCCCATTTTCATTTATTTAATGTGAAAAAGTCACACAGTATATTATTGATAAGTTAACATGTTTGAAGTGTACTATACAGATTTCATAAGCTGTTGACATTGAAGTTGATAACCAGTGTGCCGAGATGCGTATGGCGATGCAACTGCACCGTGCGCTTGGTCTGGTTATGTAGGATAAGGGAGTTAAGAGTAGCCGGCTGGCCTTGGCTTGTCTCTTTTTATTCTAACCATATGTGCATTCAATTACAGGATGAAACATTAGAAAATTGGTCAGTGAGAACTTTTTTTTCTATTGAAGTTAGATGGGTGATGAAAGCAAGGAAGTTGTTCATAATGAGCTGAATTTATTTTTAAAAGCAACACCATAGCAATAGTTTCAACCATTCTTTTGTTTGTAACATGAAATGTGTTGTGTATTAGGTCAACGTGCTTACCCTAAAAATTGAGACATCAGACTGGCTCTATATGTTCCGGTATCTTTACTTGATTCAATGCCACCCCTTTGCATTGTGGGTTGTGATCCCAGAGGAGGCTGAAGGTCGCCGGCTGAGACTTAGTGGAAGCACGGGAAACGGTTATCAAACTATGAGCACCCCAGTGAGTAATCCCGGGGGGAGCTGCGCACCAGTCGTACAAAAGTGGGCGGAGTACCTCACTTTAATGGGCAGGTTTTTTTGTCACTCACCTGTTAAAAGAGTTCCCGGAGGAGTAGTTGCTTGCGGTTGGAGAGAGGCTTGGGTTCGAAGCGTGCCTCTACCCTAAGCTGCAGTATCCGTCTAGGGTGCGGGGTAGCATGGCCTGGGGCAGTAATTTCAAAGGGCTTAATATAAGCGGGGGCCCTCGGGCCATGCACCATAAGATCCTGCTAAGAGAATCCCAATTGCGCTTACGAGTGCACTGCTTCTAGCTGGGAGGGGTTTGCTTGTCACTCACCTATTCGTGACTGTTTGTAAGTGCCTGACACTGGGATCGGCAGAACTCCTCAAATGAGAGCTGCTGTCCAGGTACTTTCCTTGGTGATGGAATTAGGCGATGCACCTGCAGTGGAGAGCATACTTGTCATCGGCGCTCTTGCGCTGCCCTTAACCTAGGTTCCTGCAAGGCCTAAAGATTGTCTCGACTAATGTGGATTTCGAGGATCTCGAAGGATTCGCTCATTGAAAGGAACGAGTGTACTTTCGAATCACATGTGTAAAGTACCAAAATATCACAACTGTATGTTCACTGATTGACAATAATTGGACACGGTATTTACACCTTGAATTTGCACTGAATCTACACGTGGTTTAACTCCAAATTTACACTTGAATTAACTCTAGCACTGGTCCATAACTCTCGGATTCTGTACAATCAATAACTTGCAACTTTTAACTCGTGAACCTCTATACATGTTGTTTACATGACATTGACCAAAGACTATTATGTACCACAATTTCTGGATAGCGTGCTTCGTAGAGGTTAGTACGGGCATTAATATAGGGTGCGTTCCCTTATGCAAAATGTGCGGCGTGGGAGATGTGCGACAGCACCATCTACATCCCAGCCTCCCAGCGCAGCCCTAAAGTGTAAGGGGTTTGGGTGAGTGAGGATTGAGGTGGTTCCCTTCGCAAGGAGTAGCCTCGGAGCGTTGAGGTTCTCCCTTCGTAAGAAGTCGCCTCAGAGGGTTGAGGGTCCTCCTTCACAAGAAGTCATCTCAGGAGGGTTGAGGGACTCCCTTCGCAAGAAGTCACCTCAGTAGAGTGGAGAGCTCCCTTCGCAAGAAACTGGTTCTGGGAAATTGGGGGGCTCCCTTCGCAAGAAGCCAGCCCCAGGATTGGACTGTGTGTGTGCCGAGAGTCAGGAGCTCGGGGGAGTTGCCAGCGTACTCTCAATATTCTGGGCGAGAGGTGCCCCTCTTATATCTTGAGTTAGGGAGTCTGGGTGGGAGGAAGTATCATTAGGTGGGTCGTAAGATGGTGGAGCAAAGGCAGGACTGTCTACTGTAGGCAGGTGTGCCACCCTTACACCCACACATTTCTCCATAAAAATGCAAACACTTGGTACTTAAGAAGTTTATGCGCAAAAATACCTTCAGGTCCACTTTAAAGATAAGATACCTTTAAAAATATGAAATTAAATACAAATACAATCACAAGCACAACTGGGGCCGCGGTGGCCGAATGGTCCTACCATTCGTCTTCTACCAAGGCGATCTGGGTTTGATTTCCGGCGGGGTTAGTCCCCAGGCGATGCTGCTGGTCAGCGGGTTTTCTCTAGGATCTCCCGATTTTTCCGCCCCTTCATTCCGACGCTGCTCCATACTCACCTCATGTCACCCCTCACCAGCGCTAAAGACCTCGATGTTAAGCGATGACCAAAATTGCTCTCACAAGCACAACTGTTTTTGATATTTACTTGATTATTTACATACAGCACATAAAAAGAAAAACGTGTACCATAAGAATCATGCTTGCTGCATGCACTCATAGTTTTACAATGGTTTGCACTGGAGAAAGTCTTTGTTGTTGGCTATGCATGTGAAAGAAAAACACTGGAATATTTTTACAACTTATTTTTCCAGTTTGGGAATACAATTAAACCTCGTTAATTCAAATTGCTCGGATTGAAATTTTGTACTTCAAATTACGTAACTTTGAATTATTGAATGTTAAAGCAAAAAAAAAAGCAATTTTTTGTTAAGGTCTAAAGCTCTCTGTGTGCTTCTAAACCGATTTTTGCTGCTAGTTTTCAATAACTGTTATGCATTCGAATTGAAAACGAGAATAGTAGTTTCAAATAATTGGACCAAAAAGTTTGTTGCATTTTTCGTGGTCGTTGTGCACTGCAGTTTTCTTGGCGAGAACTGTACTGCAAGTAACACGCATCACTTCTACTAGGCTGTCAGTAACTCTGGGCTTCCCTTTCCCTGGTTCCAATGCTCGATGTCTGTCAGGCGTAACCTTTACCACAGCATGTGAGTGTTATTACTGCCATATTTTCCGGCATATAGGATGACCTCGCACATAAGATGAGCCATGGTTTTGAAGGTACAAAATCTTGCGAAATAGTAAATTATTTATTTTAAAATTTCCGGCAGAAAAATATTTTTTTTCTTTGCCAGAAACATAAATATTTAGTTTAAATTTTTTTAATGCATTTATTACCGTTATACAAATATCATTGACACATAAACCAATAACATAGGGCACTACCACCCTCTGGGCGCCCAAGAGTCCAAGAAACGTACGTTGGCGATAATTAACACGTGGCCGGCGACTTTATCAGTTGCTTGCCGCAGTGTACTACTTTGCAACGTTGGTCTGAGGCCTGCCGCACGCCACATAGCAATGCCGGGCTGCAGCAGCTGTTTGCAAAGTTATCGCATTCCTGTGTGTTGTTGTCGCCAGCCAGCCAACTTTAGGCACATGAATGTGTTGTACAGTACCTAAATCCTTGTTTTCTCTGTCCGTGAGTTTTGTGCTGGCAAGACAAAGTATCTAGGCACGCGGTACCTAGATCCTAGTTTTCTCTGCCCGAGAGTTATGTGCTGGCGAGACACACACTCCGGTTGTATTGATCGCCAAGCTATGTACGCTTTGCTGCGAGGTAAAAGTGGCCTATGTCACGAGTATGATGCTCACAAAAATTTTGTACCGTAAATTTTATCAAAAAAAGGGGCACTTTTTTTGATTTGTGACGGAAAACGTAATCCTTGTAACATCATACAACTCCACAGCTTACAGCTTAACTTTCAAATAATTTTTAGGTTACCAACATTTTTCTCACCTTCTTATAAGACGAGTAGCAATTTTTGACGGCCAAAAATATGTGAAAAACCGTTGTCTTATACGTCGGCAAATACGGTAATTTATAAATGCTTGTATTTGGATCTCTAAGAGGAGGGTGAGTTTTATACACATCTTAAAGAATTTTTAACCCAGAATGGTAAGTTTGACCACCCTATATCCCAAAAAAATCTTAAATATTTCGTGCTGAGTCATTTTTACAAGTGCGAAGTGATTTCTCAGTATCTTTTCAAAGGAATATCAGACGTATCAGTGAAATTATTATTTAATAAACAATGTAACACACCCAAAATGGTAATTATGACCAACACTCCTCACAAGTGAAAATTTGTAAACATGGTCATTGAGTAATTTTCGCAAGTAGAAGATTTCGAAGGAAAAATAACTCTCTGTGTTAGTTAAATATTATTTTAATTGATAAGATGCTGAATGATGCATGGCAACAGGCAGTGCAGCTGGCCAGATGGTTGTATGGCATCAGCACAGTGCACACAAAGTGGCAACGTAGCATGCAGGCAGCAGATGCTACGACCTGGGCTGCTATTTATTCTCTCCTCCCACAAGTTGCCAGTTAGACAATGTCAGCGGAACACGGGAAACAAACTTGTGCTTTTTTTGCCTGCCATTCTGCTGCCTGTATTCTCCTAGAAGCCACATTGTTGACTGGTGACTCATGCCTGAGAGAGAGAGTGAAGGGCGAGAGAGAGGTAGAAGAGCCAAGGACTAGGAGACACTTGCAGGGTGACACATCTCTGGCATTTGCTTGGTATGCGTCTAACTCAGGGTGGCAAGCGACCGGGAAAAGTCAGGGAATTTAAGATTTCTGGAGAAGTCAGGGAAAAGTCAGGGAATTCCCTTAAAAAAACCTGGAATTTCAAAATTTAGTAAACGAACATTTCCGCGGGCGGTATGAGCACAACGTACCATTTTCTTGGTTCGTATACCAATTTTCAAGTTCCATAATATATTTTTGTACCGATATTGCAGTTGTGTGGAACCGTGTGGAACAGTGGATTAACAGTGAATTTGACGTGATGTACCAGGTTTTTGTCTCAAATACAATTTTTTTTGGCGCTTTGTACCAGAATTTTCAGAGGTTTCCGCCAGTGTTGCCAGACCAATGGTTCCTTGACAATGTTGTGATGTTTTCAAGTTTCCACAGTGGTAAAAAATTACTCTCTCATGGTGTTTCTTGCGTGTTGTTTGCAAAATGCCGTAAATTTTAATGAATTTTTAGTTAATAAAGTGGGTTTTAAACAGTTGTGGTGTTTTTCCCCAAGAGTTCGTAGTTGAAATTGAATGCGTGGACTTGGCAACATACTATTCGCAGTTCGCTTTTATTCTTAACATGCCGCCTGCTGATACGTTCATTAATAGTTTGGTTGTTTATTGTTTACTATTGTGACGCGAATATTTTTTTCAATCGTTCGTGTGCGGTGCAAGTATTTATTTCTTCCGAACATAGCCTATCTTAAGTCTGTGGATTTACATTTAAATTGTATTTTATCTACCGTACCACGTAATGGCGGAACACGCCTGAACTTTTTGGCTCATGCAGTGACAAAGGTGTGCTAAAAAGTTACAGCATAACGTGACGAGATCTCGTGTGTGTTTTTGATAAAATATCTAGAAATGTATGTTCAATGAGTGTTATTTCCACAACGTAATTAATTTAGGAAAAACAGTCATGGCAGGAAAAAACAGACTGTATTGGTTAACCTATCCTACTACTATTAAATGAATCGCGAAGTTCCTGGAGATAACTCTGCAAGGTGCAATTCGTGCAATGTTAATTTTTCTTTTTTAAGCAACATGGGCCGGCATTCCGTTATGAGCCACATTGAAGGCAGAAAACCCTAAGTAGACTGGGAGTTTAAACTGTGAAGGTAGGCCTAGATACTTTTTTCAAATCTGTACATGTGAAACAATGTTTCCAGATTAGTGTCACAGCAAAGAAACTTCAGTTACAGCGAGATAAGAGATAGGCTTTTATATCACATTTGGTCTTGCAACGTATTTCATGGATGAAATGAGTTAAATGCTAGAGAGGAAGAAAGTTGAAGTTTGTTTCGACTAATCATTGAACAAAGCTTCACAAAAACAACAGATGTACATTACAGTATGTTTTTGGATTTAAAGAGTGATGGTGTAGTGACCAGGTATAAGGTACACGTCTGTTTTTAGACAACTTATTGAATGCTTTTAATTCTGGTATCGAGAACTTTTCTCTCCATAACTTCACAACCACAGCATTTTAAAAGTGGAATGTGAATTGATATAAGTGAAAATTGTCGTGTTTGAATATTCCTAGGACTTTGTTTCTTTGTAAATAATGAAGATATGATATAATTTCTGCAAGGTGAAGTTATGTTGATAAGTAGTGTTCAGCTTCAAAGAGTAAATATTAGGTATCACTACTCATCATGTACTGGCCAAACTATTGATTTTGGACATAGTTTGTTATGAAAATTTTTTCTACAGACAGTGTAGTAGTCCTACGTAATTTTTTTTAGGTTAGGTTTTAAGTTTGGTTAGGTTATGTTTAAGTTAAATTAGGTTACAAACATTAAATTAGGTCAGTTTAAGTTTCCTAACCTAAACTAGGCAACATAACAAAAAATTTTACGTAGGGCTTTTAGAGACATTAGAAGTAGTCCTACATAAATAATTTGTTACCTAACAAAAAAGTTTTTTTATGTAGCACTACCTATAAGTTCCTAAAACATTTTTGATAAATAAACTATAAAACTAAAATCAATAGTTTGGCCGGTACACGATGAGTAGTGATTCTTAATATTTATACAAAAAAAAATTTGTCGTGATCGTACAACCTGGTTAATTTTATTGATATTTTGTTGATCAGGGAAATAAGAGCAGCTGACCTGGATAGGTCAGGGATGTTGAACTAAATACATAAATATTGAATAATTTCTACTTACTTGATTAACAATAACTTGAATAAAAATCTTAAGCCTTGTACTTATTTTTTATTCATTACTTCATAGAGAACTACACTACAGCAAACAAAAAATATGAGCCTTCTTTTGATTAACTTTAAAATATCATTTCTCTCTGGACTATCGATTTCAACACTTTCCTTTGATAATTTAAAGTTAACATTTTAGAAATGTTTTACTCAAGTCCCATTTCATTACACAGCATCTTCAGCCG
>PNEQ01119944.1:0-18951 GCA_003012365.1 Medauroidea extradentata
GCTGGAAGCTTCAAACCCTTCCCAAATCGCTCTCTACACCCAGGCCAGACTTGGTGCAAAGTGGTCTGACGAGTTTCCTCCTCTCCTCCCTTCTAGGACAACGCCCACCCTCCCCGCACACTCGCCAAGTGACAACTGAGGACAGACAGCAGACATCGACACCACCCCGCCTCCTCCCTCTAGACAGCTCGGCTATAGGGACTACATAGTACCAAAGTTTATCACCACTGCTGTTCCAATACCCTGAGCGCTGTTGTCGCTTGGAAGGGAGAGCAACATAGATCCTGCTTCCAACAGCGCCTAGAGGCGAGTGTGAGAGATTCTGAAGCGCGGTGGCTAATATAGCAATTTCACGCGTTCTGTGACGTGTTCCACGTGTTCGTGGAAGGTATGCGAGTCGCTTTTGACCTATCAAATTGAAATTACTGACATGTCGATCTGACAGCGCACTGGAACAGCCTTAACATTAAAGCATTTAGTTTACAGTCCACAAATGTTGATATTTTAGCGTTTTTTACTCTGTTTAATACTGAAAATCCCCTTTCTGCTGAACAATTGGTAAATGGCAAAGTAAGGAAAATTCTTAAAGCAATTTCAAGGTTAGGGAAAGTATAGTTCAAACTGTTCAATTGTAAGTAAGCAAACATTTCTGGTAGTGTTTTCATTACTTCCAGCTCTATATACATTTTGAAATGACAGCATTAATTTCCAAAATCACCATTTATGTCATCTGGATAGTAGTGGGATAATTTTATGGCCGCCTTCATCAGAACTTCATTTGGTGATTCTTGAGATACTAGAAGAGTCAAGACTTCAAAGCGATCACTTAGAAATTCATAGGCTTTCCTCCTCCGTTGCAAGTTAGCTATCAATGTATCAATAATTTTAATAAATACTCCAGTTCTGAAGACTGTTCTTCCATCAAGTGTAGTATCTTCTTGGGTTTCATCAGCGAATACTTTGCGTGTCCGTATCCTTTTGTAGCCTGGTGTTTCACACTCAGAAATTTCCAGCAGCTTAGTACCTGCTGCAAGACTGAGCGTTTGCTTTTGTAAATCTTTATTACATTTGTCAATTCTTTCCGAAATGTCATTCCACAATTTAGACAGGAATATAGCCTCAAAACTACAAAATTTTAGTTGAAGACCATGAGCTTCCAACCGAATAGCAGGTTTCATGTTTGGATCTTCAGACAATTTCTTCAAACATTCTTGAATTTCTCTGTATCCCCGAACAAGCGCATTTACAGCATCTGCCCAGGCAAACCACCTGGTTTCGGATAGCGATTTTACAACAGGAGCATTTTTTTCTTTCAAATGTTCATTTAAAATGCTCCACCTGTGTGTTGACACTGAAAAAAAATTATAGAGTTCTTGGACGAAGCCAAAAAACATTAGTGCTTCAGTGCAGCATTCAACAGCTGCAGAACCTACAAGATTCAATGAATGAGCAGCGCATGGTACATATTCTGCTAATGGGTCGTGGTTTCTAATTCGAGCTTGCAGCCCTGAATAGGAACCTGACATGTTTGCTGCGTTATCATAGCTTTGGCCCCTGCAAAGCTTTATGTCCGATTCAAAATCTGAAATACATTTCATTACTGCTTCTTCTAAACATTTAGACGAGTACAAAATTTCAGGTAAAAGGGTAAGCAGACGTTCTTTTGGAACTGCCTCTGCCAAACAGACATAACGTAGAACTACTGCCAGCTAGTCAGTGTGAGAACAATCAGGAGTCGAGTCAACAATGAGGGCATAGTACCGAGCACTTTTGACTTCAAGGATTTTCTGACGTACACACTCTGCCATAATTTTGATAAATTCGTTACAAGTTGCAGCAGATAAGTATGATACATGTCCTGGACCTTTATTTCCATATTTCGCAATATGTTATGCAAGGGATGGGTCATATTCACTAATTAACTCAAAGGCAACCTAGAAACAGGCCATTGGAGGTAGACCCGATACACTCATTATCCCCCTGGGAAGGTAAACCTCTAATTGAAAGAAATTTTACAACAGACACTACTCTTGTTACGACATTTCGCCAGTATTGAACCTCTTCCTGACACTGTGTCGTTAAGAAGGTATTAACACTCGCAGTCGTTGTCTTTTGCCTAGTTATGTACGTGAGAATGTTATGTCTATGATCACACGACTGTTCATGTTGTTTCATTAATTCATTACTGTGCTTCCAATCATTGACCCCAGTGGAGAAATTAGTTTTCTTGTTCCTTGGTTGAAACAAGGAGCATGGAACACAAAAAACTTTCCCTGTTTTACGAGAGAACAACAGCCAGTCTCTTACGAAATTATCACCGTTAGGCAGCATACCTTTGAACATATTAACAGATAGAGTAATAAGTTTGCAGTCATTATAAACACGCTCAGACCCACTAAAATCTGCCAAAAGATTTTGTTTTGGAGGATTTTTAAGCACATTTTCAATTTGAAAAGGAATATCCAGATTCCATGTTGCCGGGTCTTCTAATAATAAAGTGTTGGCTGGTACATCAGAAATATTACACTTTTTTAAAAGATTTTCCTCCTTCAAACTTGTTTTCGTCTTGCCGCACCACTTTTTATAAATTTAAACTAGCCAGTACCTCTTCTTCATTATTCAAATAACCATTGTTGGGTTGTTGTCCGTCTTCAGATGACGATGTTGCAGGATTCTGGTTCTCATTATAACAACTTGAAGTGGAGGCCGTAGAAGCTGGTGTAAAAAATTATTTTATTTTGGGCACTTTCTTTAATGCTACTTGTTCATCGTTCTGTTTTTTCGCAGCACGCTTACGAAACTCCGCACCACTTAACTTCTTACTCATAATGGAAAAACCCACTATAAATAATATAAGTTGAACGCAACCAATATTAACATAAATCCCTATAAACACAAGTGTTTATAAAACTAGTGACACAAACACAAAACGTTGATATATTACTCCCCGCGCTACCGCAGCAAACTGCGCTGCGCGCGATCGTACGGACGAAATAACTAACGATATTGCTAATAGTTTCAAAATTTCCCACTAGATTTCGCAGCAGGCCACTGTCAGCTGTGGAAAGTGGAAACGAACTTGAACGAAGATGCAAGCATAGCTGGTGAACGAGATAATAGCCGATTTTTCTTTCTCTCTTTTCTCTTTAATATTTTTTCTATGCAGTAGGGTTGTGGGTACGGGAACTGGGAATATAGGGTGGGATTAGAATGAGGGTGCAAGAAATACATAAAAATGGTGAAATTTATCACGCAATTTTTCTTTAATTCTTCTTGTGGGTTGCGCCCCTTCCAGGTTGCCGCTCTGGGCAATGGCCTAGTCTGCCTAGTTATAACACGGGGCCTGCCTCTATGAGACATTCAGTGGTAACTCCATCAATTCATGATGTAATATTTCAGATTTAGGTGTTTTGTACCTGCCTATACCTATCAAAAAATAATGAAATATGAGTGTCATACCTAACAAGAACCACAAAAACACCCATTTATGACAGTGATTAAAAAATATGCTTTGCAGATTACTGGAGGATTTGTGAAGGATATGCACTTGTTTGTTGAACGCTATCCCTTATGTACACTGAGCAGTTTCCGAATAATCTTGTGTTTTGTTTTGCTGATACGACTAGATGGATAACCAAGAATCTAATATAATTATACTTTCTGAAAATTTAATTTTAATATTATGTCGGTATCAGCAAACTATTATCACTAAACTAATCTGAGTTACTGGTATGCATACTCCAGTTTATGTGTGTTATTGCAATATGTTTTTTTTTTCAGTTGCATTATTTAAACTATCAACACTTACAACTTGGATTTGGCCAGTAAGAAATAATGTACGTACTTCACACAGATGAGTCTTATCATACAAAATATTAATGCTGTACATAAACATGGTTTTCATTTATTTTTAGGCTCATGAGTAACAACCTACATCAGTTACTCAGCTGTTTGTATTTTCGTGTGTTAAGCCGCTACAGAACTTCTTCAATCTGCAACGTAAAATTTTTAAGAATTTTGGTCACTTGTGCGACTTATTTTATTAGCTTAACAGCATTAAGTTACTGTGAAATAAAGCTGTAATTTTGAATTTTTATTTAGTTTTTTTGTTACAAAACCAAGACCCTTTAGTTGAATTTACTGTACTAATGTTTGATTTTTTTTTTTTTTTAATAATCATACAGAAACATGATGCAATGTATGTGTTACAGGTGTTCACATGCGAACATAAAAGCCTTAGTTTTTTTTCCAAAGGTGAAATTTATATTATAGTGAACATCAGAACTAAAATTTTAAAATAAAATACAGTATATGTTTGTATACAATATGTACACAGTACAAAACATTTGTGTAGTTTATTCCATGTAAATATATTTTGTTTATAAATGTGTAGCATCTGTGTGAAAATTGACAAAATTTTAATCTCATAAGACGAATTAATTCGCTAGAGTGGACAATACAAACAAGTGTATTAATAGGGGAATATTAACACTATAGGTTCTCATTGCACGTCATCTTACGTAGGCAATATAGAAAGAAATGGGAATCATTGAAAATATTTCAGTGCAACATTGTAAGAAAACATTTTACCAGCATGACAAGTTTCTAATGAACCATTTATGATCTTGATTTTCGTACCTTTGAATCCAGAGTATATTAACATTTTAAAATGTCACATTATAGGCTTAGTGAGTAATTGTTTCTGATCAAAATTTCATTTTTAATTTGAAAGTAAGTTAGGGGATTTTTAGGTTGCAGTGGTGACGGAGGACCCCCCTTCCTAGAACAGAGTAAGGGACAGTATAAGCATTTGTACCTACCCTAAGTTTTAATATTTAAAATTATTATAATTTCTGCCAGCTGAATATTCAATATTTAGACTCGAAAACCACTTAAATAGCACCTATTTGCACACTAAAACATTAAGGAAAAATTCTTAAAATCATCAGCCTGTCTAATTCATTTTGAACTGCAAACACATTTGTTTTTCTTACAAGATCGTTTTTTGGAAGTCAAGAGCGAGGAGCAGTGATACAGTTGCAGTTTGGGTTGAATAACACAGAAACCTCACAGCAGAAAAAGTACGTAAGATTCATAAGTTCTATAGCATGTACATGCTTAATGAACTATAAACAAACTGAAACTGAAGTACTTTATGCTTAGGTTCATGAAACAAAGAACAAAGTATACCACGTAGACAACTGACACAAGGCCATTAATAATTGTTATATGATGTTAATAATTGAGTAGCTGAGTTCCAAAACTTGCCTTTTCCAGAGGTTTTAATTTTGGGAAATCACGAAAAACTAATACAAGTATGTCATCTACTGATAATAAATACCTGTCTAGTTTAGTAAATGGTTTTGCACTTGCACATAACAGAAATGTAAGAACATTTTAAAAATATTTATAATAAAATTAGTTATTTAAGTAATAAAATTGGATAAGGTAAGTTTTGAAACCAAACTCAGAATGAGAACAGTTTTGGAAACAAAGTCATGGAATGAAGACCACTTTGAAACAACAATAAATACATAACATCATCATTAATAGAAAAATAATTTTACATTCATACTCATTCAACTTTGAGTTATTTGGTTAGTTGTAAGAAGTATTGCAATATAATAGGAACACTAGATTTTAAGCATTAGAAAAGTAACAAAAATTATTTTCTGATACATTAGAAACTATCCACGAATAACATGGATGTTAGGAAAAATCTTTATCTTCTGATTCACTGGGATAATTAACACATCTTTATCATTTTTTTAATCCTACACAATCCTGATCAAGAACATTCTTGTATAACACCAAGATGTCACCTTGTTCCCATTCATCTCTAAAGTGTTTTATTAATAGCTATTCGACGTCTTGTAGTATTTTCTGATTTGACAGAAATATTTGTTGACAAAACTGTCATTATTAAATCTTCATGTCTTCCGATTCATCGGGATAATTTACAGCTACATCTTCCTCATTATCTTCTAATTCTACGCAATCCTGAGCAAGCACATTCTTGTAAAACACCAAGGTGTCATCTTGTTCCCATTCATCTCCGAAGTGTTTTCTTATTAACTTCTCGACATATTTTAGTTTTGCTGGTTTCACAGGAACCTTTGTTGGTAAAACTTCTGGGTTAATACAAGTTAGGGATTTGCCTTTCTTCACGAACAATTTAAATTATCCAATGTCAACTCTGTAATTGGGTTCTCCCTTCAGTACAATGGTATTGTTTTTTGTTCTCTTTAGTGTGATTCTCTTGGATGGGGCAAACTGAAAGTGCAGTTGGCTAGGAGCCTTAACAGTTTCAGAAACAGATTGTTTCCAGTTGTACACTGGAACCTCGGTGCCAACATCTTTAACTCTTCCAAACTGAGCAAAAATGTCTTTATATTGCTGAGGAGTAAGAATTGTAGCCTTTTTCCGTAACACCCTCTCTATTTGACCAAACACCCTGTCGGGAGGGAGATAGGAATGGCCTACAACTGGAAATATTATTTCTACAAACTTCACATTCGGTGGAGCTTGCATCTGAAGCCACTTGGCAAGCATGCCTAACAATGTGATGTTTTTATTTTGGCCTGGGCATCCGTCGCAATATAGTTGCACGGTAACATACCCTGACAAATCCTTGTTGCATAGAAAGTAATGCACAATGGATACTATTTCGTTTGATCCTTATAGTCGTTGGTTTTCAGTCCATGCAAAGATGTGGACAGTGTCTAGATTAAGTTTGTTTTTAGAATGTCCCTCGCAAAGTGTCATATTGTACAAGTAAAGTTGCCGGGAATAATAAGCTGCCTGGTCCGGCAGTTTGGGCAACACTAAGTTCTTTTGACAATCAAAAGAGAACTTGAATATACCATCTGTTTGTGAGCCCAAAAATTCATAAAATGTTTTTGCTTTCAGAGTGTGAACCCTATACTTTGTCATCAACTCATTCTTTTTTTTATCGTCAGTTTCAGAAGTTATTAAAGATTTTAGTCTCAAACATTCTGAGCACACATCTGTGGCTGGCATATTAAAACCAATGTTAAAGTCAGACATGAATATATTCCAAAAAAAGTGATATTTAACTTGAAGATCTACAACCATACTATCATTATAGGCTTTCCATAGCTTCCGTACTGTGTAGTCACTGGGAAGGTATTGCCTGACACTTTTTTCACGTGTATAATGGGAATCAATACAGTGCAAACTCTGAATGTAGGTTCTGACACTCATCCTTCTGCTAACATAATTTTTTGATCTAGTGTCCCCTCCCCTGTTTTCCTTAGGAGACGTTCCAGTTTCCAAATGGGTTTTACAAACACGTTGCACTCTAGCTTTTGATACACCAAGTATTGACGAAAACAATTTCCCACATACCTGAACTACGCCCTGTTTTTTGGTCTTTACGAAGTAAGATATTGTTATATTTTTTGGAGGACCTTGCTTATCACTGGGATGTTTGCGGCTTGGATCTTTCTGGGAGGTGTAGGCTACTTGAGCAGAAAGGTATCTTGAATTATTTTGTTGTTGGTTGAATAAAATGCTCCGTGGAAGCGCCTGATGTCTTGCATAGTAATCCCACTGCACAGGAATGTTTTCTTACGGTGCCTGCAATTCATCATTCGAGGCAAAGATTTGGATTTATATCAGAAACACAAACCCAAATTTACTAATTAGTTAGTTACGTGCAACAATAGTGTAAAATAATTACGACATAAAGTAAACATTAGGTTAATTTTAACTTACCTACGCGATTTTAATTTTTCCTTCTTCCAACGTTCTTTATCACGAGACCTGTGCCTGCCTCTATTCTCCGTCAAAATAGGAGTTTCAAGACCTTCCATTAACACTGATTACAAAAGTCTAACTACTCATAAACTTGAGAACAAAATTTTAATTTATACGCACACAAGACACTCGTGAGAATGTAAACACAGTCAACGAAAATACTACTACAACAAAGCAAGAATACTACATACAAAAAAAAACTACTAGTAGTTACTTATAATATTTCGCTGTAATTATTAAATTTCCCTACTTAAATTGAATGTATCGTTACGTACAAAATGTCATCCAAATAAAATGAAAATTATCTGGCATCATCAATACGACCTTAAAAGTAAACAGAATGAATGAAGCTACTATTGGAAATAAACAAACACCAGCGCCATTTGTATAGACGCGGATAAGACTAGTTTTGGTGCAAAATGTTTGCCATGGATTAAGACACTTTTGTTGCAACAATATCTGTGGATACGACAACTTTTGGAACAACACCCAAACTTTTTGGTTAGAAAAAGCAAGGATAACATGAACTTTGCTACAAAATTTTTATGCCACAATATGCATGAGTACCGTCCCTACAAAATAACACAGCTAACTCATTTTTTCTAATTTTTGGATAAGGCGAGTTTTGGAACTCACCTACTCAATTGTAAACTTCAATTACATAGTTTTTTTACAGTGATTTAATTTGTGTATGTCAACTATTTGTGGTAAGTAAATGCAACTGTTTATTTTACTGTACCAATTTTTTTTTTCTGAAAATTTGTGTGGCATTTAATAATCACATATTTCCCATTTGTTGTACTATGATTATTGGCAGTTAGATAACAAATGCAAATTGATTTACCATCCAGATTTGTAACATTGTGTATGATCAATTGGATTTTTTATTTCTGTAATTAAAATTCCACTTTTTCTATTTTCATATCAAAGGAGAAAACTATTTTTCCCTTTTTTTCCACCAATTTTTTTTTTCATCAGCTTCAGAACCCAATTGGTTACGAACTCATTTAATTAAAAGATCTTGTTTTCATAACATTTATCTAGTTTTACAATAAATTTAGTTTTATACTTGCAACTTGTACATGTTAAGTGTTGTCCCAGCCTCTTCTGAGTGTACCTTGGCTTGTCATAGAGGTGTTGTTTTAACTATATAGTAGTAGCAAACCATCTACCTGTAACCAATAAGTAAAATTTTTTATAAGATAAAACAGGTATTTTCGTTCAATATAGTGTTAACATTAGTTATCCCCACCACCAATTAAATAGTTGACATAACATAACTGATCTAAACTACTATGTCAACACTATACAAGCAGACCAATAGCTAGAAATATTTCCCACATTGATAATTCAGTCAGCCTTCTGGCTTCAGCATAATCTATTACTATTTAATTCGATGTTGGCAACAAAACACTGGCGATTGTGTCTTTCTTTAACGTGAAGTTAGCTCGGATAAAGTGTATCTGATGATTTGTGTTTGTAGCAGTTTCACCAAATTCATGCTATCACAACATACAAAAATCGGAATGTTTTTGCAGCAAAACGCCGGAGATTGGTGTATTTGGTTAGCGTGGAGTTGGTGTAAGTAAAGGATATCTGATGGTGTGTGATTGGTGCAGTTTCACCAAATTCATGCTTTCACAACATACCAATATTGGAGTGTTTTTGTAAGAAAACGCTGGAGATTGGTGTATTTGCTTAGACTGAAGTTGGCATAAATAAAGTGTGTATGGTGGTGTGCATTTTGTGTAGGTTACTATATTTGCACTATAATAACAACACAACAACACAATTCTAGAGATTAGCGTATTCGTCAGTCTTGGTATGCAGATAAAAACACCACGAAAACGCTAAGAATGTTGTTTTACTGTGGTTTTTTTTTTAGTATATTAGTGGTGAATTGAGGATTAATGTAGTGGTTTTTTGGTGTAACATTGGAGTATTTTTCCACCAGGGCATTATACACAGCACCATCAAGAAGTTGAGTTCTGGGCAATATCTGCATGGTATGCATACAGAAAAGTCGGGATGGGCTCAACTTTTTCTGTACAGCCAGTCCGGAAAAAATCAAGCATTCTGGTTGGTTGTCCGATTTCTGGATAGTCGGATCTGCATGAACTGTATACATGTGAATCCGGCTTTATTGTCGACTTCTAGGCTCTCTTCACCAATACGATGCGAAACACGCCTAGATCCTGCTCCAGTGCCAAGCTTGTGCTGCTGTCTTCCTAGGAGATAAGTAATCGGCGCTCAAACAAAATACGCTATGTGGTGGCAGACTCGAGTACTACAAAACCAGGTGGCTCTGTGCTCATAGAGAGAAAGTCGCCCCCAAGCCCTTAAGCTGATCTCAAACAACTGGTAACAAGACAGACTCCAACAAGACAATCTTATATTCCACTGTCATGAGACTGCATTTTCATAGTCCATAGTCTTTGCTTGAGACCACCTTATCCGAACTATGTTTCATTCACGTTGAGCACTTGCTTAAGCAAAGGAATAAGATCGTCTTCATCAAGTCAACTGCAGAGATGAAAAGGCTGTCTCAAAGCAATGTAAATGACCGATCTTAGTAAACACACAAAGAAAAACAAGAATTCCAACATGAAAAAAAAAATTAAAGTAGACAAAAAATAGTGGACAACAAACGAAAGACAAGAGACTAAACGACACAAGTTAAAAACCAAAGTAAAAATGCAAGGTTTCAGGAATTGCGATCTATTTCTGTATTCAGACTGAGTGAGAGATTTTGGTCAGCGCTTAACATACAAGTCTTAGGCGCTGGTGACGGGCGATACGAAGTGGGTATGCAGCGGTGCCGTAATGAAGGGGCGGGGGAAACGGGAGATCCCCGAGAAAACCCGTCGACCAACGGCATCGTCTGGCACGATTCCCACATGCCAAAATCCAGGGTCTGAACCCGCGTGGGGATTGAATCTTCCCTTAGTGGGAGGCGAAGGGTCTACTGACCCCTCGGCCACCGCGACGCCTTCAGGCTGAGACACGACTAGTTGGAATACATAAATAACAATAAACTCGCATACTAAAACAATAAATTGTAAATCATACAAGTAGTATGATTATGGGGCTTCTGGGACAGGAGCTGGAGTGTGGATTTCGGCTGAGTGTGGATTTGTCCACCATGTTGTGACGTCATGGCTCCCGGTCGCCATGTTGGATGTCCTTGACATTTAACCTGACCTTGACCTTGAGTGTCAAATTACCAAAATTTTCCAAAATTTCGAAAATTTTAAAATTCCAAGTAAATTTAAAAAAAATAAAAGAATTTTAAAAAAATTGAAAAAAAAAATTCCGAAAGAATATTACCTCCATTATGTTTCTGGATGCCATATTGTTTCCAGCCGCCATACTGGGGTTTCTTCCGAGTCGTCTGAAAATGTTAACGATTTCGCATTCCATTTTAACCCCACGTGTATTTAATTAATACAATTTTACTAATAATCTTTTTATGTTAAAACTTTTTAATAAAAAACTGTTTTATAAAAAATGTTTTACATAAAAATTATTTAAATAATCACAGACACGTCTTAACCGGACGAGCTCCATCGACACACTGACTCCCCCACCACTTTTTTCATGCATATATTAATTTATCCCCCCCCTTCCACTACCCATGCCTTTATTTTAATTGACTGTTGGTCAGGTGATTAATCCCTCTCCTTTCCCCTACTTTCCCCTCTCTCTCTGACATTCGTGTTATAATCCACTCTAACTTCCCCCATCCCTTCCCTTTTCCAAAAAAAAAGTAAATAAAAATTATTTTTTCCCCTTCTATTTTATGTGCGATTTCCCCCACCACCATTTCCACCAGCCAATAGGAAAAAGTCCCTCCTTCACAGTTATTAACCGGTGAATTACGATCTTCGTTATATCCGGGTTCGATTTCCGGTGGAGTCGGTCCCCGGATTTTGGCATGTGTGGGAATCATGCCGGACGATACCGTTGATCGGCTGGTTTTCTCGGGGATCTTCCGTCTCCCTGGCCCCTTCAGTACGGTGCTGCTCCATATTCACCTCATGTCCCCCCTTTTCCCCTACTTACCCCTTTCACTGACACTCGTGTTATAACCTGCTCTAACTTCTCCCACCCCTTCCCCTTTCCAAGAAACTTTTAAAAAATCATTTTTCCCCTTCTACTTTATGTGCGATTTTCCCCACCACCATTTCCCACCAGCCAAGGAATAAGTCCCTCCTTTACAGTTATTAACCTGTGAATTACGATCTTCGTTACATCCAGGTTCGAGTCCCAGGACGTTCGCAGTAGTACAAGTTTCTTCAGCAGGTTTTCTCAAGCTTCTCCAATTTATTCCATCCTATTTGAGAATGAAGCGCCCTCCCCCTTATGGACTTGGGACCATCAAAACCCTGTGTTCAAACCTTACAAAGAGATCTGGTGGGATTACACCGCATTCTCTGATTCGTTTTAGTTAATCATCGCGGTGTATGCTCTGTACGTCTCTTTACTTGTAGCCTCTCTTCAAGGTAACTAGCTGTTCCTGTAATTTATACATGTGATGAATGCCGTACACACACATTCTCTAGTGTGCAGGGAAAAGAACAGTGAAAACAACGTTAAAAAAGTCTTGAGGCAATGCCGAAAAAAATATTGTAACACAACAGAATCATCGTGACAAAACTTGCATAAAGAATTCAACTCATTGCATAAAGAATACAGCACTACCTGGCAAGAAAACACCACATCTTGTGTAGTCTCTGGCGTGCTGCGAAAAGAAATAATGATGAATATCATCAACATACATTCTCTAGTGTGCAGGGAAAATATTACGTTTAGAATGAATAACTATATTTCGACATATCCATGCGGTACCGTGTGTACCCCGTCTTCCAGTATGTGTCGCTTGTCGTCCGATGATGTTAAGGCCAATTTGTTCATATATTCTGAAAAAAGTGTATGTTTGTGGGATCGAATGCTGCATGTGTTTACTCTCAGTGTGCAATGTTGTTGCAGCATATTTATAAAGTCTTCAAATACCTATAATTTCATTTTTCACAACACTCTTCTGTATGCCTTTTGCTTTCTTTGTTACCTTACCACTGTACATGCAGACATACAGTTTCGCACGGAGGCCCACGAAGTCAGTCATAATGTCAGCTCCTGCCTCGTCCTTGAATTTTCCTACTACTTCCTTGTTTATTGTGGAGTAGCAAGGAGGGTCGATGGGGTAATAACTGGTGTCGAATTCTTCTAAAAATTTGGTCTCTGTGTACAAGTCCGGTAAAAATATTCTGTTCGTATTTAGTACACGAAGCTGTCCGTGTCCATGTACAAGAGTTCAAGATCGTCACTGTAACACTTCTTCATTATATTGTAGTGGAACCTGTACATTAGAGTTTTAGACAAGTCCAGTACCGCGAACGCTGCATATTGGCCATCCAAGATAAGTGTGTCGTGTCGCAAGTGTATTAGTGACAAATTTTCACTGTATATGGGTCTGTCAAGGAATGTTGGTTTTGCCACTAGTTTTTTAATACTTTTCTCGCTACACACCAGCTCCATTTTTTGTCGTTATCTTATTCTCGAGCAATTTAAAAAAATTCTTTTTCAAATGCATTGTTTGCCGCCTGTCATTTTGCAGTGTTGGCTTCGAAGAAGGGTTGCATCCACGCGAACTGCTCAAACTGGATCATCCTGTGTATCTTCTTGATCTTCAGCCCGTGTTCCAGCACCTGCTTCAGGTTCCTGTAGTGAATAACATAGTTTGTTTTGTCATGCAGTGTTGTCAAAAGTTTCACTTGTTTCGAGCCTGGCAGACGCTGGTTCACAGGCAGGAATGGCAGGTCTTTATGTTGCTCATGCAGGATCGCGGGGTACTCGACATCCATCTCCAAAATATAACCTCTCGCAGCATCGTCTGGGATGGACAAGACATCGATATTGGTGTCTACCCACTTGAAGTTACATTTTGGTATGGCCAGAGACATGGCCCAACCATATAGATTGTTTGCATCCAAGTATTGTAAGTACATGGATGGCTTGCTAGAATCATACGAGCTGGGTTCGTACACGTTGTTGGCAGTTCCATGATGCTTGATGCACTGTGCTACGCCACCCCGGATTCCTTCCTCGACGAACATGCACATGTCGTAGACAGTAAGCAGTTCCAACTCGACGCCAGTCATTTTCAACATGGGGTCGAAGGTAAAACCCATGGCACTGATGTAGTGTGCACAATCCAGCCCACATGTGGTTAAACACAGGTCTCTGAAGTTTTCAAACACGTCTGCTAAAATGAGTACGTCAGTCATTAGGTACAGGTTTGAGTAGTCCCCTAGCTCAGTGCACCCAAATTTCTCCCACACTGTCTGGACATGATTGTAATCTTCTTCACTAATGTCACAGTCGGTAAGCCTGTTGTAGAACGCTTCTTTTGTAGGCAGGTCTCATCGAGCTTGGACATGTCATCAACATATTCGTAGAGAAAGACCCTCTTCCAGGTAACAAGTGACAGTTGTTCCTGGTTGAAAAATTTCTCAGTGTTCATGAATTTTGTTTTAGGCAGGTATTCGACCAGTGAAGCGAGACTGCGAGCCATGAACCGGAATGTATCAACAAACTGGATGGAGAAACGGTCACCCAGCTGCTTCGAGAAGGTAATAATTTTTTCGCTTGTATGCGGAATAATAAATATATCTTTGTTGTCATATCCCAGTTGCCTTACAATGAAGCTTTCGTCGTAACCCAGGTTGTGAAAGAAGACAACGAGTTTCTTCGGGCGTCGACGAAGCAGGTTGCAGTTCGTACATGCAGCTCCAATATACTTGCCGCTGAAGTGGTCGTGGCCGTGGTCCCTGATTTTACAGTTATCGACAGTGAATGTAGAAGTACAGTAGCAGCACCGTGTCCCACATACATGTGCATGTTGTTCTGTAGGTGACAGAGGTAACATTGGTTTGGAGGTAGAGTAAATGTCCTTGACTTGTTTTCCAATATTCACTATATCCATCATTAATTTCTCTTCTGCGTCCTGACCACAATAAATAACTGGCTCTTGTGGCAGCGCAGATGTTAGTGCTGCAGGAATCAAGTCGTTGTCCACCTGTACATATATACAATAACTGTACGCCTCATGCTTTTGGTAGGCATAGGTGTAAGACTTGCTAGGGTCCTTCTCGCAAGTACTTATAGGTTTGAAAATGGCCTCAAAGTCCGCATACACGACGATAGGCAACTTGCTCGAATGATGGAAATTTTTGAATTTTAACATGGGTGGTTTCCCTTCAGGCCCTGGCCGTGGCATCTCAATACGTGTAAGTGCATGCTTGTAACAGTGTTTCTTGTGTTCTTCTAAGCATTCCGGTCCCGTCAGTTCCGGTTTTCTATGTAAATCATGGTAGAACATGAAACATTGTTTGCAGAAATTTAACAAATTACTATATGATTTGATAGACACACAATGTTTTTATAATCTAACAGAAATTGATGAATAATTGTCAAACATATAAGTAAAGAGATTGCATAAAGTGGTAATATGTATGTACATCTATTCTGTACTGAGTGGATTTTATGTTACTATTGTCATGAATAACCAAGGAATTCTTAAAATCTTGTATGTATTGGTGAATTGTTTCTGGCTTTTGTGTAAGATTGTATTATCTGATAAGTTCCATTGCATGTAAATGCTCAATGGAAATAACACAGCACGGGATAGACCACGGTCGGTTCTGGGGAACCAAAGGATGTGCTCGACGTGAGTTATTACCTGGGATTGATGTCTGGTGTGGGTCGACGGCCTGTTGGCCATGTAACCTGGCCCTCCTGCCATTGGTTGGAGTAGGAAGTCCTCGTGATTTGCTTGCGTGCTAACCTGGAACGCACTGCTCCCGACGACTCTCGCTGCTGTGGCTCCTTAGGGTGTGGAGAGGAATAAAGTCATTGTTGCCTTTTGAAGAAAACACAAACGTGATTTGAAACCAGTGTGGTGGTTTATTAGCTTGAAACATCCTCGATCAGTGCCGCCATTGACCACACGTAAATATTCGCTCGGAGCGATCAAGTAAAGCTATGAATGCGGCGTCGGCCAACAATGTAATTATTTGAAAAGTTATGAGGGAGGCTGAAATGGCACTGCCCTAACGCACGTCCATCCCTGAGGCCATGAAGATACAAAAGATGTTCTGGTAGACTAGATTAAACTATTTTAAACTAAAAGATTATGTCACTAAAGATGAGGGACCTCAGGGAGACGGGACCGCACTCCGCGCGCATGACCTACTTGCTCGCTGACAGGACGAAGACTGTCTCAATATGAGGTCAGGCGGGGACTCGGAAGCCCGCGTTCCTGCCAGATGTTGTGGATTTGCTCTTACAGTCTAATTTAAACATAAAATACAAAACCAAAAGTTATGAAAAAGTAAAGAGATAAGTTTAAGAATGTTTCTGCCCATTAGATATATACATCTGCCAGTCCCTTGTAGGGCAATCTCCGAAAGCATTGTTAGAATAAAATGCATATTAAATTCAAAAATAAAATACATAATGAGATTCAGCTTGAATTAAGAGCAAACATATATCAAAATTGCTCTTAAGGGGCATGTAAATGTAAAGAACACAAAAAGTAAATTAAAATCACTCCGGACAGGTTTCCTAAGTGTCCTTGCCGCCATGATGAATTTAGCAACTGAAATAATATTCAAAGTGTTCAAAATGTTTTTAAAAGTGTACTGCAGCGAAAACACGTAAATTCTGCAGTGTCTTCTGGCATGCTTTCTGGTTAACGAAAGTCTCTATTTACACAATGCCTGTTACAACTTGGCACCTGACGTGCATCGTGGCGCATAGCGCCCCGACGCCACAAACATTATCACATGGTCTGGGACAGTTCTAGATTATTTTTCCGTGCTGGCAAATACGTGTCATAGAAAGGGGATGTTGGTGTTGACATCTCACTGATGAAGCACAGTGCCTATGTCCTACTGTAGTGCATAAAGGGGGGGGAGGGAGGAGAGAGAACATGTGGCCAGGACACGGCAGCCCAAAAGGGAAGGCAGCAGAACGAGCATCCACGGCACACGTCAGAATGATGAATAAATGAAACGAAATTAAATTAAATAGTTTAGTCCCTACATAATGAGTAGTGATTCTTGATATTTACTACTTACGGATTCTCGTCCTTCGGAAATCGAAAATACGACTTTGAGCAGTTCCTAACGTTGTAATTCTTAAAAAATACCCTAGAGACTTATACCGGACAGCTCTATGCAAATACTAAGAGTATGCTTGTGAAAAATTACCTAGCGGTATGAGGTGATACTAACATTTATTTTGACACAATTTTTGCATAACTATTGTGTTTTCTTATTATAACCTACTATATTTTATTTTTACGAATTTATCGTACTGCTATTGTTTATTTTCTCCTCTCAAATTTTTTATGTTGGCAGCATGCATCTTAAATTAATTAAATGTACGGTGCTGTTATCTGGTGGTTTGACATGACAACACAATCAGAATTCTCGCCAAAGCGCTCAAGCTGTCCGGTATTGGTATATAGTGTATTTGTTCTTACAGCCAAACATTGCACAAATCTTCCCAGACTTCGTGAATAACAATTTTGTTAAAAAAACCTCTTGCCTAACACATTTTAAATACTGCCAAATACCACATCAACAAACACTTCACCACTATCGAGCACACGCCACTAGGGGCCGGTTTCACCAACATCCCCTAAACAAGCCCTCAGCTAAGGGACACTTAAGCTTAAGGGTCCCTTAATTCTGATACTTACGAAAATGGCGTTTCACCATTAAAATGTGTGTTTTTTTAGGTGACACTTAGCTGAGGACTACTTATCCTAGACAGCAGTATTTATTCTCAAGTTGGCACTTTGAATTTGTTGTCCCATGATCTGAAGAACTAATCAAAAGTATGCTTTCAACCAAAATATTATTTTATGTATTATTTATTTGTTATGCTTTTCGTGAAGACTGCTGTTTTATGTATTTATGTCTGAAGGAAAGCAAATGTGTACCGAAAATTTACCAACGGATGAAAATTTGAAACTTTTAAATCCGGTGGAAAAGCTAGGAAACTTAATAAAAACACGAGAACGAAGCATCCAGTTTTAAATGTGTCAGGCGTCAAAATAGACTGTGAGAAGCGAATAGAAGCAGTTTCCAGTAAGAAGTTTCCACAGTGAAGGTTAGTATTTGTATTAAATACGGCGATACTGGCACCGTAGGACAACTATGTTGTACAACATGTACCCATAAACACAGAGTACACAAGCCCATAAATATTGAGTGTAAAAGCTGTTTTCGCTAAACATGATGGCAAGTTGTTAGTTAATTTGTGAATGGAAACTTGTACATAATTTTTTTTAAAGCAAACTTGGGCTTACGCAAAAGCGATCAAATTCGAATTGCTACTGCAATTTCTTAATTAATTGAATTATTATTTGGTTAATTTACTAACATTGTAATGCACTTGTGTTACATGATCAGCACAGTCTAAGCCTAAAAAAAAGGCGGCTTATTATGAAATTACATTTATTTTAAGTAACCTATAAAGATTTTTTAACAAATTTTCCTGTGCCAAACATGGTGCAGTAAGAATGTTTTAAATTTTTATTTACAGAAATTGTAAAAAATATAATTTGTTGTATTGTCACTAATTTTATTTGCTTAAAACCCCACAATTAGGCTGGTAATTATACAAATAATATCTGCAATGTGAAACTATACCTTATGTAAAACTTGACTGTGAAATGTTACTAGGCGCAAGATTTTCTATATTTTTCCATAATGCGTAGGTCACATCAGTAGGCTAATATGTGAGCTGTGTTGGAGTATTGTTGTGTTGAACTTGTAATCTAGTGAATGATATGTGTGTATGTTGGTATATGTTGTTCTGTAATTAGGACGTTTTATATTTGTAAGTTGGCAGCAGTTTCTTTTGTTAGTGTGCTCTGTTTTACGACTGTGATTATATCTGGAAGATTCTTCATCGAGGTTGCTCTTGGGACAGGCGTACCGTGTACGAGTTCGTTTGACGTAGAGTTATTATCGGTGACTTGTGTCTACTCGTGTTTTTGTGTAATATGGAAGGTTGGTTGATTCCGACGAAGGTCAAGTGACACCACCGCTAGCAGACAACTCAGGTATTTTATACCCCCAAAATGGGGGCTGAAGAAAA
>PNEQ01119945.1:0-18949 GCA_003012365.1 Medauroidea extradentata
TCAGTCAAGGTTGTTTTATAGAAGCAACATTTAAGTGGAAACCTCAACGATAGCCCGTTGGGTTCGAGATATATAGACGATTAATTGAAAACACCCTTCACACCGTTTCATTACTTTTCACCCTTCAAGTAGTCAAATTTTGAAAAATCAATAAACCTTTTTTCAGGAGTTTAAGTAAGCATTCATGCAAAGCAAAAATCATCAACACCACATACACATGCCATCCCAATTATTGTGTGAAGCTCTGTAATGACTTGTGGCCATTTCAGTAAACTTAACAGCATTCACTGTTCATATAATCCCTTAACAGCTCTATACAGCTGGTGCTAGATACTGCGTCTGAGGTACAGAAAGAGAGGAGTGATTATGTCTAAACTGGGTCGCGCGTCAACAACCTTGTCACCTCTATGCAAAGACCGCAAAAACAAAGTGCAGTGTTTTGGTCATTGGCTTTTCATTTTCCAGGACCTAATTTTTATTTATGGAACATACTTAGTAAAGTCAAAAGCATGCTTCTCTATTTTTTGATTTACGATTCCAGTTGATAGCCTATTTTTAATACGACAGCAATCTGGAAAAAAAAACATTTTTAGCCATTTTGGCGTGTTTGAAACAATGTTTCTATGAACTGTATAACAAAAATAGAGTAGCATAATTTTAAATGTGTTTTCTTTTCATAGCAAAAAACATTGAACGCATCTTTAGTAGTACCTCTTAAAAAAATATTCACATATTTCACTACAGCAATGTTCATGAAGCAGCTGTATAGGGCTATAAATGTAGCAACAAACAGATGTCTTTTACACTCCATGCATATCAGCTGTCGCATAACTTACTGATATCCAGTACCAAACAAGTGAAAGGCAACATATAACTTGTTTTGCAGAAAATCCAGCACTTCTAATTGGGTCAGATGTATAATGAGGTTCAATGCCATTAAGTAAGAGTTCCAAATTAGGCATACAAAACTGTTCATTAAACACTAACATAGTCACAAACTACATACCAGTATTGAGTCACTACTAAATATTTAAGACGTTGTAAAGAACTGAAATAACAACTGACATATTAAGTGCTCGACACTTGTAGGGATTCATACCCATCTTCCTTTACTTATGAGAAATATATTAGTTGTGCAAATACTGTTTACAAATTTGTGTTTGTAAAACGAACACACTTGTAACTACTCAAAATTATCATTCACAGCTTGTGTAGAATTACAAGCATGTTCTTGCAGATTTGTTGAACAAAAATACTGACAATTACAATTTGATTACATATGATATATGAAAGGAGAAACTGTTTTGATATAAAATTTGGCTTTCCATTTTAAATCTCCAAGCTCCTCCTAAACAAAAACTTTATTTTCTACTGTTTCTATAAAAAAAACTGTGAGCTTATTGAAGCAAATAAATAACAAAAACAAAATTGAAAATGTTACTTTCAAATGACCCCAGAACGTTGTGGCCTACACAATTAAAAGCCTTAACCTTCTTGGATGTTGTCACATAAAATTTAACATATAAACTCAATAAAACTTACATTTCCATTTCGAGCTACTAACCAACACTAACGCAACTAACAAACCAAACCACATCCACGTGCTTGGTGTTGTGTTTATAAGACCGCATTCCGTTTTTACTGGTTACTACACCAACGGAAGAAGGCACTTATGTGAAGCCTATTGTAATTGGATGGTCATTTTATCTCTAGTCAAAATGTTATGTAGGTTTAACGAGAACTACTAGAATCGTGAGAGAGTTTGGGATATTGATAGTTGTGGTATTGTTTGACAAGTTAACGATGAGTCCGTGAGTGACCAATATAGCTGTAATGCCCAGGACTTGTCTGTCATTGTGCCCAAGGTATTCAGATATGTCTTGTGTGTTGGCTATGTGAATATTATTTCGTTCAAGTCGACGAGCCTTGCCTGCAGAGAGTCTACGACGCACGACCGTGCCCGGTGTGTGGTGCAACCATAGACCTCAGTTTCCCGGCACTTACATCCGTTCGTGGCCTGACATTTCCCAAGTGTTGACGACATTTCTCCTGCAGTGCGGCCATGGTGGAGGAGACTTTTCCTGGAAGCGTAGACTTCGTCCATTGGACGACTGTGTTATCACAACACAGCCGCATAGTGCGTGGGCTTGGTCCATAGCCAATCATGATGTATCCTTAGCGTATTCCAACAGTTTCGCCACTCCCATTGGGAGGTACCATTCCTGGAGGGAAGATCCCCTTCCATGCCATTCCTTCAGTTATATTCGCTTGCACGTCATTCCAAGCGTATCTTTGGTCTTCTGCTCTAACAGTCTACACGGAGGAATTGCTGCTGGGACGACCTGAAGCCTGCCCCAGATGCCACACTTTCAGTAAAGCCACAAGTGTAGAAAATGAGATTAGTTTTGTTCACTATAGTTAGCTTTGCCATATGGGCCACATCAGCTTCGCATTCAAGTAAGTGATAGTAATTGTAAATAGAGAGTAAAGTGTTAAATAAAAACTATTAACAAACCGCTCGGTTACTAGTTTTGTCAGTGTTCATAAATATTTTATGTTCGGGAAATACCCGACATAACAAATGGTGGCATCTTATGGGATTATGTTCCAGATGGCTACATAAGTAACCCACTCCGAAGGGTTTTAGGATTTTGAGGATTTTACGATTTCAGGTTATAGGTTGTTTGAGGTTTTGTTTAACATATCGCGATCGTGTTTAAAATCAATTTTGTTGTTGTGAGAAAAAGTAAGTTAATGAAACACGTTAATGAGATAAATGATAATGTAGAATGAATACAACCCGCGAGGTAATTGAACTTAGCAGTGTTGCTGACTAGGATTTTGTAACTTGTCCTGAAGCATATAGGATCGTCAGGACAACGATTAACGAGTCAAATAAAATATTTAGCGAGAGAGGAGACGCGACCGATTACAACGAACATTGCTACTGTAGACGCACATATCGTTTTAATGTTGAATATGTGCATTGCCCTGCCAATAATAGGAAAAATGGCACCATTGAATGCGATGTAGACTAGGAAGACATCACACAACGAACTTGGGTTAGGATTGAATTTTGCCACAATTATTTAGATTCTGCGCCTCTTTTATGTTGTGTGTTGCAGCAACATTAAGCCGCTATGCTATGTCGCTTATTGTTTAATAGGAAAGAAGGTAAAGTAATTGATTTCACAGTAGTGTCCATTATTGTTGTTTTAACCTCAAGTGAGGAAGCTCTGAAAGGTTTAGAGGACTGCTCATATAATTTGATACAGAGATTTTTCAAGAAACATACTTCATTTAACTTAGCCCAAGTAGAACCTTTTCGTGAGAAGCTTAATGCTTTAACAACAAGTTCAGGATTAGAAATCGCGTTTAAGGGAAAAACTAAGAGAAGTTTTCCGACACATGCATAATGTATGTATGAGTATGATAGCTCAGCAGGTCATGTTGTTTTAGAAGTTGAAGTACAATTAGTTAAGAGATTTATTCCTTCCCATTGTGTATATCAGGAGTTTGAAATACAGAGAATTGATCAGGTTGCAAATGCTCAACCACAGCCTACTGGCTATAGTAAGATTAAAAATAATGTAAGTGTTAGTTATTCTCATAGTAAGGAACGAGAAGAAGCAGTTCAAGTAGTGAAAGAAAAGTTACCTGCTATTTCAGAGAGCAGTAAATCGCCATAAAATATTCCGAAAAAGCGTACACACGATCGTCGGACTTGGGTTACACTTTCAGAACTGAAAGACTAAGTGTACGAGTGTTATAAATAATTTGTTAACTGCCAGTTAGTTAAACATGGCTAACGTAGGAACAGCATAGATCCCCACATATGTGAAGAACCTATCAGTGATCTCGCTGATTGACAAATGGTCAGGCGAAAAGGGATGTGTACCTGTGCATGAATTTATGGAGAGTATAGAAAGTGCTGCCATGTTAGGTAGGTGGATAGATGAAGATAAAGTAAAGTTAGTTAAAATGAAAATAAAGGGTCTAGCACACAGGTTTATCGCCACTTGTCCATGTCTAAAGGGAAACGTAACATTTAAAGTTTTGAAAGAGGAGTTAACAGAAAGATTTCAGGAATGCCAACCCCTACAATTCCATTATTTTATGTTGAACAAGCTAAACAGAGAAGCAGTGAAAATGTTCAGGCGTTCCCAGATCGTTGTAGAAAATAATGCGAAAAAACACTGCAAAGGGTAGAGGAGCCTGAGAGACAGGAAGTATTGAATCAAGAGGCTGAAAGACGTTTGTTGACGTGTTGCAAGTTTCTGTAGGTTTACAGTTAAGATATAAACTTCCCCAAAACAATGGATGAAGCAGAGCATATGGCGATAGCTCTAGAAATCACAGAAGCCCATCAGGAGAGAAAATATAGGTTAGATGATTCTAATAGGAGAAAGAGAGTATATTATGTAGGCTCCAGACAGTCAAGTGTGGCACTGGGAAAATCATTTAGTGGCGCTAGGATTTCCATGGACAGAGGCTATGGAAGACCTAATTTCCCATGCTATGGTGGTTCGAATGACAATAGTTTCAATATGAGTAGATCGGAAGTAGATTGTCCTCCCAAGAGCATGAGTTCCGACAACGGACGAAGAAGCAGTAACAGTAGGTTCTTCAAGTGTGGAAAATTAGGACATATGATTAGAGAGTGTAGGAGTCAAGGATCCGAAGTGTACCAGCATCCTAAGGGGCCTGACCTAGTCAGGGAACTGAAGTGTACCAGCGCCGTAAGGGGTATGGACCTAATGATTCCAATACACAGAGAAATAGCAGTGACAGTAGCTACCCAAACGGGAAGCGCCGGGTGCCGACTTCGGGCACCACACGGCATTAATAACAGTTGTTAGGGGGAACGATACAGTAATTTCCGTCGTTGTCGAAGGCTAGTCTCACTTGTTACTGATAGATACTGGTTCAGATATTTCGCTTACTCGATCTAACATCAGCAAGAATATCGTAGACAGATCTGAGTTGGGAGCTAAAGTCGTTACTGGAGACAGTCTCCAGATCATAGGTACACAAGAGTATAGATGTGCGGGGCATAATGAATAGTGTTACCCACACGAGTTCCAAATTTGTAATTTAAAATTACCTTTCGATGGCCTGTTTGGAACAGATTTCCTCCGACGTTACGATGCCAGAATCGACTTTAAGAACAAGCTTATATATTTAAAAGACACTAATAGTAATAGCTCATGTAGTTTGTGTGTTAATCACCTTAAGAGTGACAAGGAGAAGCGAGTTGAGAAATTGGCTACTTCTGAGCTCGCCTCTTGTACGATAAATACAGACCAATACTTAGAGTCACGATTAAAAAGTAAAACGATTCTGCCACCGAGGTCGGAGATGTTAGTTGAAGTCACCGTGGACGCAGCAAGTGAGGACGCTTGCTTAAAAACGCTGCTAATTGGACCAGAATTGACGAATCTTCCAGGCGTTCGCGTAGCCAGGGTGTTATGTAATGTACTTACCGGAAAGAACCTCAGTAGAGATAAGGATAATAAATGGACCAGATAAACTACTCAAGAGCGAGAGTTGGGGACTAGATGTAGACTCAGTGGGACGAGTCAGGTAGATGGTGTGGACAGGTGTATAGGTACCTATGAAAGTTGTAAATTAGGGTGATGCGCACCAAGCCGCATGCCCTTGGAATAGCCCATCGTGTGCACCACACATTCAGGAACACACCTGGAAAGCAGTATTGTGGGCGCATTTAGGAACGAGCCCGACAGAGTTGTCGCAAGAAGGCACGGGGTCCCGACGCCGCCCCCGCAGTCAAATGCAATGTCCAGCTGTAGACAAAATTCCCCTAATCACTAGCCCTGGCTATGAATACGCCCCATTAAGCCTAAATACCAAAAACATGCCGTGAAGCACGAACTGTCAGTGAGGGTGTTATGTGTACGTGAGGGCAACGGGGACACTCGTGTAGTGTAATAAAACAACGTAATAGGCCAGGGGTAACCTTGTTTCCCAAAAATCAGCCCCCAGGAAAGACTTGTCAGTTCTAACCTCAAATTCAGGTAGAAACCTCCCTGCGCCCAATGTCATGATGGACTCGTCCAACTGGCAATCTTTGCTGCGTAATTTCTTTAAAAACTTATAATTGTTAAATTAATTTTTAATAATAACATTGCTCTCTAGATTTTTCATTGAATCATATTAAAGTAATTCTCTGTTCTTAGCGTAATTTAAATTCACGTAACATAAAATATGGTCTGACCCAAATTCTTTAAAATATAAATATGAACATTCCAAACAATCTTTTGGACACTAATCAGCAAGTCTAATTTTTATACAATTTTTCAAGTGTTTTGTTTGTATGTTTGTACGTGTTTTATGTGTTAACGAAGTTTTGGCGCGCTCAGCAGCGTGGTTGCCCTGAGCCCGCCAAGGCTTCGGCAGTTGACTACTGGCGGCATGTCGAAGCGGTTCGGCTCCAGTCGCCCGGGCACCAGCATCGCTTTATCTAGTAATTTTCACAGTAATAGTTATTTTCTTCGTCTTTTGGAACATTTAATTAAACGTTAACTTCAGTGCCCGGGTTAAACCCTCGCCCCTGTCGACTCGTTTCACGCCCAGGGGCTCACCAACTTTAATGTTTCTACTCCCCACCACATGGGATTTTTGCCGCGTCGCCTACCGGACGAGCTAGGTCCGGGACAACTTTAACCATCGCCAGGATTGCATTTTGTACTGGGAAACCGATGTGAGTGAATAATAACGCCTTGCCTATAATTTTTTGTTATTGACTTCGCCGCTTCACTGTGTTTCAGGGCACGGGACCCTACAACCAGGTTACGTATTTTTATATGGGTGTACAGGTGCCCGAAATCTCTGCCGAGTGCATTGCCTGTGTGTGGAATGAACATGGGGAGGGCCACAACACTCCTCGAGAGTAAGTAGAACAGCGGAGGACGACGAGAGTTCTGAAGCCGGCCGTCGTCCACACGACCCTGAGACCACTCCACTCGCAACACCTGAGTGCCGGTTCTCTGCTAACCGGCTGGCGCCTAGTCGGGATTGCTCTTAAAGCACGCCAGTATTTTCCTAAGCAATTATCTCTCCCACCCTCGTCCCCGTCAAGGGTCGGCTATGAGGGTGGTTGACCAGGGTAAAGATAACCTCTATGTTATGGGTCATAGAGATTCACCTCAGCCAATCATTTCACATCATGAGGGTGTCAAACGAGGTAAGAGGACTCGTCGTTTTAGTGAGATGCACGCGCAAGTAGATGGTAGAGAACCGACACTTAATAGTGGGCGTGCCGGAGGGATCGTTGCCAGGGTCGGTCTAGAGAATATAATAGAGGAACCTCCTCTGAAAGCATCAAAATATTATGTGAGGGCTATCACAAAGATAATAAATGTGTCAGACGAGACACTTGCTGTGCAAATGGGTACAGTTATAGGATATGCCACACTTGTAGATGAAACTGAAGTACTATGTGTAAGCAATTGTGTTCGCCGTAGATCCAATGATAATTGTTGTAAGACTGATTCGGATAGAGATTTGAGCGCGCCATACACAGAACCACTGAGAAAAATCCTTACATTAGTCCCTGACGAAAAATATTGTTGTACATGTCCGTTTTCATGTTCCAAAGCTAGGGTAATTCCCTCGAACGGAGTGAGTAAGAGAAATAAAGGTAAAGTGTCAGGTGAAGTGACCACAAACAACACTGATCGTTGTTTAATCCATCATGGAGACAATCGAGATAAATTAGGTGTACAGTCGAGATAAAAGTTCGGAGAGATAGTGAATCCGAATCAGAGTAGAAATCCTGAATCCTGTGCAGGTTGTAAAAGAAAAACTCCTGATAGTGCAAGTAATAAATGTAAAACATCTGAAAATAGTGCAACTTGTGAAAATAAAATGTTTGATAGTGAAGGTTATAAAAGTAAAAAGTCTGAGAGTAATAAAAGAAGTGAAAACAATGCAGAAAGTAAGAATATTATAAATCGTGAGAGTGAGAATTATATAAATTACGCAGACCACTATAGTGAGCGCTATAAAAGTTATGAAAATTGTGAAAATATTAAGAACCGCGATAACGATGGTAATAGCGAGGAAAGTAAGAAGTTGAGGCGAGAGAGTTGTAATATTGCTGATAGCAGTCTCAAAGTAGTAGACATAATGAAATTAAAATATAAATAATAAATTCCCCAAACGTTTGAATAATGTAGAATCTGAGAAATGTTTTAAACAAGAATATTATTGTAGTATGTGTCACAGTGAAGGCGCCTTATGTGAGAAATTTAGGAAAAAGACACCACTGTCGGACAGTGAGATTAAGGAGATAGAGCAGATAGTACGAGAAAATCTGAGACATTTAAGCATGGAAGATTTTAATGAAATGTTTTTAGTGCTAAACGAATTTGCGTACGTGTTCCAATTGGAAAATAGTACTAATGTGGGTTGTACTAATTTACTGAAGCATAGAATAGACACAGGTGATGCCAAACAGATTAAGCAGAATCCATATAGAGTTCCACATGTGTTAAAGCCAATAGTACAGGCTCTAGTAAAAGATATGTTAGGTAAGGGTATTATTTCAGAGAGTAAGCTATTAAGAATCAAATTTGTGCGTATTACTGTCGGCTGAACAAAGTGACACAATTAGATCCATATCCTCTTCCTAAGATAAGAGAAATGTTAGATTCAATGCATGGTTCAAAGTATTTTTCGACGCTGGATCTGGCAAGTGGTTATTTTCAGATAGAATTAGAGGACAGTGATAAAGAAAAGAAGTTTTGCCACTTTTATGGGAAAGTACGAGTTTAACAGACTTCCCTTTGGGCTATGTATTGCCCCAGCCACATTTGAAAGGCTTATGGAAAATTATGTATCAGTTGGATTGTTAGGTACGCAAGCGTAGGCCTAAGTGTATTTGGACGATATTATCATATTTAGCAAAACAATGAGAGAACATGCCGAACGTGTACGTAATATATTGCTAAAGCTTGAAGACGCTAACCTTAAAATACAGCCACATAAGTGTTCGTTTGCAAAAGTTCTAGTAGAGTACTTAGATCCTGTTGTAAGTTCAAAAGGAGTAGAACGAGACCCTAAGAACTTGAGAGCTATTTAAGAGCTTCCCAGACCAAGAAACAGTAGTGAAGTACATTCTGTTGTAGGATTGTTTTCATATTATCGAAAATTTGTGCCAAATTTCGCGGAGATAGTGTGACCTTTAACAAAGTTAACAAAGAAAGTTGAACTATTCCACTGGGGAGATGAACAAGAAATTGTGTTTTGTACTTTGAGAGACAAACTCATGTCATATAAAATTTTGGCTTATCCTGATTTTTCAGTACCTTTCATTGTCAGGACTGATGCCAGTGGTTACGCAATAGGAGCAGTATTATCGCAGTTGCAAAACGGGCAAGAGAGACCAATCGCTTATGTGAGTAGACAATTAAATACAGACGAGAGAAATTACAGTACAACTGAACGTGAGCTCTGTGCATTGATGTTTGCAGTTAATTACTTTAGAGCACTGTGGTTACAGACCACTCTGTGTTAAGATGGTTATTAAACTTAAAAGACCCGAGCTCGAGATTGACAAGGTGGGCTCTTAAATGGTCAGAATTTGATTATGAAGTGATCCATAAACCAGGGAAAAAGCATTCGAATGCAGATTCCCTATCACGAATGGTGAATGCAGTCAGTAAGGTTATTTCTACGCAGGTTATAATAGAAGCTCAAAATAATGATAAATTATGTTAGGAGATAATAAAGCATAGAGATCAGAAAGAATTTTTCTTAGATACATAGAGTGTTTTGTGTAAGCGAAAGGATGATAATATTATTATTATTGTTCCTAAATCATTAGTTAGCAATGTGATTAACCATCACCATGCTACACTATTTTCAGCACATCAGAGAATTAAGCGAACACAGCGTCTGTTACAGAATTTATACTGGTGGCCAACATTATGTAAGGATGTAGAGGAATTTATAAGTAAATGTAGAGATTGCATTATGCGTAAAAATAATAAGTCAATAGGAGCACCGCTAGGCACATTGCCAGAAGTAACAGAGCCTTTCCAGCTTGTGTCACTGGATATATTAGGACCCTTACCGAAAAATGGAGAATCAGGAAATAAATATGTTTTGATGTTCATGGATTATTTCACACACTATTTTGTAGCGATACCGATTCCTGATCAGACTGCTGAGACAGTCGCGAAACATTTCGTACAACATATTGTTTTGAAACATGGATGTCCCGAGAGATTGTTGACTGGCCAGGGACGTAATTTTGCATCGAGATTAATGTTGGAGACTTGTAAATTGTTGAGAATTAAAAAGTTACAAACCACACATTTTCGACCACAGTGTAATGGTCGTGTTGAGAGATTACATAGAACGTTAGCCGACATGATTTCCCACTTTGTAAATGATTATGGTAGTGATTGGGAAGAATATTTACTGTACGTTGTACACGCATATAGGACAGTACACCACAGTTCCACAGGATTTAGTCCACATTATTTGTTGTATGGTAAAGAGATTAGACTGCCTCCTCTTGATGACTTGAGTAGTCAGCCAGACGTTGCAGAGGAGGGTGTCACTGTAAGATACCATGTCAGAATATTGAATAAGAAATTAAGTGTAGCATATCGAGTTGCGAGAGAAAGAAATAAAGTATCTGCAGAGAAACAGAGGAAAAACTATGATGAAAAGTCTCAGTTCCCTTCTATAAAAGAAAATGATTACATGTACTTGCATACTCCTAGTGTTAAGAAGGGTGTAATATCGAAGTTTCATAAATATCGGTCCGGACCCTACAAGGTGTTGAGAAAATTAAGTAACGTTACTTACGAATTAATGTTAGATAAGAGAAAAGTTGTTGTACACTATGATAAATTAAAGCTAGCGAAAGATGTTGAAAATAGTTTTGAGGTTAAAAAGACACATGTCAAGAGTGATGATGATATTCAGAAGCCAAAGAGTAAGGTGTTCAACAAAGATAAAAGTAATAATGAAAATGGCGAAACAGATGAGTGAGTCAAGCGGGGAAAATATTAGTGAAAGTGAAAGTGATATTGGTCCTTTATCACGCCCAATGACAGTAGATGTTGATGGTATTATAAATGATAGAGATATAGGTGAGATTAAAGAAATACCTATAGAAAGAGATAGTGATGAGAGTCTAGACTCAGACAATGATGATAATATAGGCGATACAAGTATTTGGGAGCCCTCTAGGTATCACAGAAATAAGGTAAGCGAAACCTTAGGAGAAAATAGAAGTAATTACAGATTGCACTCAAGAAAAGGAAACTCGTCTCAAGGAGAAGAAGCGGTAGATATTGATGAAAATAATTAGTTGAATTTTGTTGTAATTATATTATTGAGAAAATGCTGCACATGAGAGATAATTGAACAGATGAACTGTAGATAATGCTGAAAATAAATAGTTGAGATTTGTTGTAGGGTTATTATTGCGAAAATGTTAAAAATGAAAGATAGCTGATCAAGTAGGAATGCTGTTTGCATTGCAGATCACACCGTAGGAGTTGGCTAGATATTACTACAGGAGAATAATGTACTGTTAACTGGCGACAAGTGGACGATTGTGCTAGAACTTCCTGTCGATGAATTACACAGAGTTATTGAAGACTTCATGGGGCGACTTAGTTCGATTACTGGGAGAGATGTTCTCATAGGATACACAAGAAATTTGACGGAATATGATATTCCGATAAAACATTCATTTGATGAATTTTATGTGATTAAGAGTTAGCAGTAGAATTAAATGTGGAACTAAACCAGTTGTTGTTGATAATACCGAGATCTTCCAAATGAGAGAAGAGAGGATTAATAAATGTAGGAGGAGATATTTTAAAGTTTTTGTTCGGGACTATGACTAATGAAGATTATAAGCATATCCATAAAATTACTAGGGGACTAGAAGAAAGGCAGGAAAACCTTATACATGTTGTAGAGCATCAGCTCACTCTTATGAAAGGATTAGATACAAAGATAAAAAGCTGTGCGACAGCTATAAAGATTCTAATAGATCAAATAGACGAAAAGTTAAAAATGTTCGCTAGAAGTTTCGAAAGTAGAATGATACACTTTGGTGGGACTTTACATCTTAATGAAATAGTTATAGAAGTTGAATTTGTACTGCAATTGTATAAACAAGAGGTTATTAAAATAAAGACGTCACTGGATATTATAGCGACAGGTAGATTACCAACAACTTTGCTTTCGCCTGATAGTTGTCGAAGATTCTTAAGGAGATAGCTCTTAAATTACCTACCGATAAAGCGTTGATCGTTGGTTCAGAGATTGATAGTACTTATAATATTATTACGTAGTTTGTAACGTAAATGCACTTGCTACAGAGACAAGTATTCAATTAATAATTGTGTTTCCATTGAAATCGATGAATAGATATTTTAAAATATTCAGAGCTTATACATTTCCAGTCTATGAGGAAAATTTGAATCGATATATACAGGTTATTCCTATTCATCCATATATCGCACTCTCGGAGAATAGACAGTTTTATACATCGATGTCTGAAGCAGACTTGAATGAGTGCAAGGGAGGAAATAGCGTAGTTTGTCCCACGAATGTCCCGACTTTTTCTGTGAAAGAACCTCATTGTCTAGTTGATTTGATATTGGCTCTGCCAACTTATGATCCTTCGTCATGTAAGTGAGAGGTATTAGAAAAAGTTTTTACATCGGTATTTATCAGATCGGTAGATGGCACTAGTTGGATCTATTCCGTGCCAAAAAGAATAAAAATAACAAAGATTTCCCCAGATAAGGAAGGTGGTTCTAAAGTGGCTGAGGAGTGGATCTCGGCACAGGGGGTCATGTCCCAGGTAAGCAGTTGTGTTCTCCTAAGTGATAAGTTACAGTTGTTACCACACAGTAACAAGATATTAGTTGTCAAATACGATTTTAAGAAAGTACAGTTTTCTCAAGTACAGTCACTGCTAACTGATGAAGAGAAGCATATGATAAAGTCAACAGTCAATAAGTTTAAAATTGATTTGTCGAGTATTCATGATGACACAAGTATAGAGATACAGCAGTTGATGTCCCAGTTAAAAGTTGTTAAAAGTCAGCACATCTCTGATACACAACTTTCAAAATCATTACAGTTGTGCTAACTATAACTATTGTTGGAGGAGTAATCGCCCTGCTAACATTCATACGTCATCGAGTTGGTTGCCAGTTATCCAGATTTCTACCTGGAGTTCCATTGAGGAGGAGACAACGAGACAGAGTCCAGCAGTCCAGGTTTGAAGAAGGAGTCGAGCTGAGGACGCTGCTTACAGCGCAGCCCAGGTGGGGGATCCTCAAAGAGAGGGTCGCGTCATCACGAGTCAGCTTCGCAGAGGGAGTCGCTTCATCATGGTCCAGCTTCAATGAGGGGGCCATAACCTCTTCATCCCAGGCCAGCCTCAAGGAGGGGGCCCAAGCCAGCTGCAAGGAGGGGACTTCATCGTCACGGACCCTGGAGAGGTCTACATCGTCTCGACCCATGGAGAGGTCCATATCATCTCGACCTAAGGAGGGATCTACACCAGTCCAAACTGTCCCTAAGTAGGGGGCCTCATCATCAGGTACCAATAGTAAAGAAGGAGTACCAATGTCTCATGGTAAAGGGAGAGACATTGAAATGGCATTACAATCCAACAGTTCACAGCGATCAGAGAATAAGGCTCTGACGACGAGTTTTTCAAATACAGTGTTTCGTTGCTAAAAGAATAGAGAAACATCCCACTGTGTTGTATTAAGTTTCACAATAATCTGTTCTACCAAGTATGCTTTACAATTATGAAAGAAGAGACACCTTTAAAGAAGCTTGTCGATAAATATTATTTAAATCGTAATTTTGTAGAAGTTTGATCCATTTAATATTTTGAGCAATGATAAATAATATGCAAAGTGTTATTGCAAATGTTTTTATTCAATTTAATAAATCTTGTATGAATATGAATGATTAACTTGTGTTTAATATTGATCACAGAATGAGTTCAACAATTAAGAGACTTGATCGAATCAATATGAACATTTAAAATGAGTATATATAATATGATGAATACATATGGAGAGACTTTACTTAAAATGTTATGATGAATTTAAAAAGTGTAATATGTGTTGTATATGCCAAGGGTTGTTTGTGCTTTGTTTCAGCTCTCAATCAAGATACTATCTCTTGTGAATTATTTTGTAAGTGAGGTTAGCGTGGTTCTAGACCCCTTTTGCTTTATTTTGATTTTAATTGATTTTAATATAAATGAATTTGAAATAACTAGTAGTTTATCCCACTCATATTAAGTCGAGGAATTTGATGAGTAGATTTAAAAGCAACCTCATTACTCACGAAGAATGGGCTACTACAGTATGGAGGAAGAAGAAGAAGACTGTTCTACAGGAAATCTGACGAAATTTCAATTGATTTAATGACACTATCTATTTGTGTGCACTTATAGAGTCTTCTTGACTACAGACAAAGGTTGAATTATCAAGCCATAGCTTCTTCCACATTTCTTTGCTTCAGAGAAGTATAGCTTCTTCCACACTTTTTTGATTTCTTTTGCTTTCTTAAAAGATCTGTTTATATAAATCAGATATTTTCAAAATAAGGGAGTGTTGTAATGCCCAGGCCTTGCCTGTCATTGAACCCAGGGTATTCAGACTTAATGTCTTGTGTGTTAGCTATGTGAATATTATTTCGTTCAAGGCGACGAGCCTTGCCCACAGAGAGTCTACGATGCACGACCGTGCCCAGTGTGTTGTGCAGCCACGGACCTCAGTTTCCCGGCACTTACATCCGTTCGTGGCCTGACATTTCCCAGGTGTTGACGACATTTCTCCTGCAGTGCAGCCATGGTGGAGGAGACTTTTCCTGGAAGCGTAGACTTCGTCCATTCGACGACTGTGTTATCACAACACAGCCGCATAGTGCGTGGGCTTGGTCCATAGCCAATCATGAGGTGTCCTTAGCGTATTCCAACAGTTTCGCCACTCCCCTTGGGAGTTACCATTCCTGGAGGGAAGTTCCCCTTCCACGCCATTCCTTCAGTTATATTCGCTTGCACGTCATTCCGAGCGTATCTTTGGTCTTTTGTTCTAACATTTTACGAGGAGGAATTGCTGCTGGGACGACCTGAAGCCTGTGCCAGATGCTACGCCTTCAGTATAGCGACCAGAGTAGAAAATGAGATTGGTTTTGTTCACTATAGTTAGCTTTGCCATATGGGCCACATCAGCTTCGCATTCAAGTAAGTGATAGTAATTGTTAATAGAGAGTAAAGTGTTGAATAAAAACTATTAAAAAACTGCTCGGTTACTAGTTTTGTCAGTGTTCATAAATATTTTATGTTCGGGATAGCCCCGACATAACATAGCAATAGTGAATATTCATACCCTTGCCGATATGAAATATGCAATAAATTACTGCAGTCCACATCAATTTTTTTATTTATTTATATTTAGCATCCAATCAATCCCTCATCAATATTTGACTTAATGGGATCAAATGAAGGCAAATAAATGAAATGAAATTGCTCATTTCACAATGAGAAGGATCAGAGTATGGCTGCACACACTTACTATAGAACTTGTGTATGCAGTTTAGATTAATTGTATCATTATTTTTTGGGTAGCTGCAATGAGACAGGATAAGATGAAGTACCAAAGTTTTTACAGCATGATGGCATGGCCAAGGTGGAATATTGTGCCGGAGAGTGGTATAATTTTTTTTATTATTATGTGATATGAGCAAATTTTTTTAATATGTAGCCAGTGTTTAAATAATCATATCTAATGAGTAAGTCAATATCTATATTCTATTACAATATGGTGCCGAGTGATGTAGAAGCGTGCTCAAAATGGGAGAATAAACTTAAAATACTTTACAATAACAAGTGTGGCAAGTGCAATAAAGTTGTCAGAAACGGAGTATTATGCGACCAGTGTGATTTGTGGTTTCATTTCAGCAAGTGTTGTGATTTTAACAAAGGGGACGCCTCAGACCGCGAGTACGGTTGGTACTGTGCCACGTGCAAGGTAGAATCACCAAACAAAGATGGTGAATTTAAAGAAAACGTGAGTGAAGGAAACCAACTCATTAAACTAAAAAAAAAAAAAATGCAGGACGAAACCGTGTATCTAGAAAAAATTATTTGAGTTTCTTCAAGACGAAATAAAAAAAGATCGAGATGCAAGACAACTAAAAGCAAAGCAAATAGAACAAGACAAACAGAAAATCAACACAAAGTCATCGCACGACTCCTCGCTACAACCATGAACAGATGCAGCCAAAAAACGAGTGGTGCAAACTAAACAAATACAAACACCAAGGTTCAGAATACCACTCCAAAACAAATTCTCTGTTTTAAGAAATGAAACACAGCAGCACACAAACCAGACATTGGGAGCCACAAATCAGAAAACAGAATCAATAAAACTGCTAGGAACGAAGTTCAACAAACCAATTTCAAAAAGTAGGTCTAATATAAGAAACACAGAAACAAATAAAAAAATAACAGTAGCTGTTTGAAACGAAATAGGCCACACAATATCTTGATACTGGGAGACAGCCATGCACAAAAAGTAAACAGCAGCAACTCAGGCTTTAGTGCCTTAGGTTTCGCAAAACCAGGTGCGCCCCAACATGAAGTTTTAAAAGTGATAAAATAAGAACCTGTATGCATTAAAAACTGTGATACAGTGGTCATCATAGGAGGATCGAACGACGTAGCAAAAGATCAGGGAAGTGATGCGGTACAAGCCCTTGAGGGCAGCCTGGGGGCCCTAAAATGTAAAGGAGTGATAGTAGTAACAGTACCCCATAGACATGATCTCGCCGACACATCATGTATAAACCTTGCAATCAAAAAACTAACAAGAAATACAGGGAGTTATGCATGAACGTGAACATTGTCGACATTCATCAAATAGAAAGGAATCTACATACCAAACATAGACTGCAGCTTAGTAACCAAGGTAAAGACTATCTAGCATCCAAGATTTCTCGAATCTGTGTTATCCATGCGAAACAAAAAACAGCCACAGAAACCAACTCTTCCAGACAAATGTATTGTTACAAGTTTGAGACATAAACTTTATTTGTGGGCAATTCCCATGAGTTCTTTGGGATAGAGGTCTTATAATTACAAATAAAAGAGTTAAATTAAGTACTGTATTTAATAGCTCACAAAGCTACGAAATACACAAAACAGTAATCAAGTAGAACTCTCACAACACAATTAGTTATGCACACAATTACTCCTGTGTCACAGACACGTTAATTAACTTTGACAATTAAAGCACAAGAAAAGTACACCATCAATTAATTAAACACTATAAATCACAATAAAATTCAGTCATATATCCAATCAACAGTATTTCTAATAATGACAATGTACAACCTTATCAGTCCGAAGAGGTGATGGCTCACCATGTGCTGCGCAGCACCCCGAGTGCACTGCTGTCTTCACTCTTGAGGTCTCCTGTTCGACTCCCTTCGCGCACCTCCTTCTTCGCCCGTCAGCCCGCCGCAGCAGTCCTCTTGTATCGCCAAACACTGCTCCGAAGGTAGCCGCCTGCCGCCTCACAGTAGACTTTGACGTCACCAAGATGTCTTCACCAGTCTCTCTCCGCAGGCGTAGCACCTTCCTCTAGCACTACCAATAACGAACTCACCCCAAATCTCACGATTCCGCCTTCTTATACTCAGTGAAACGGTCGGAGATTTACCGCATTACAGGGGTCTAAAAATAGATATTTCATCATGTTTCGGATATGCTTTTAGTCACGTAGGCCACCCTCGAAGGGTTAAGATGCAGTTGGGACAGGTATCTATGACGTAGTTTCGGCGGGTTTCCCACTATGAGCCACCCGGGCTTTGAGTCATCGGCCAGCCCTCAAGGTGTTACGAAACAGCCGCCGACCGCTGGCCTCCAGGAACATGGCACGCAACACTATTGTCAAGAAACCTACACAACAAAATGAATCCAATAACAACTCCGACACAAGAATGTTGGAGTCTCCCAAACGTACTATGCTAGATAATTGGGTAATAAGAATTAGAAGGCAGGACAAAGAAGTCAACAAAAATAATTTTTTAGAGTAAACACTGACTCAAGCCAAATTGTGTGTGTACCAATACACAATCCGGCAGAGCATCAACAGCATCTACAGTGCACACATCACCAATACCAACTTCACTAGTACCAACTCCAACAGTGCTACCATCAACAACCCATACCCCTACAGCAACATCAGCACCTACAGTCTCAATAACAGCAGGAACAACCTCAACAGCCCTATCTTCTACAGCATCAGAAAACTGTACACCACCAGCAACATCCATAGTACCAGCAAAATCTACAGCACCAGCAACCTCGACCGTGCAGTCAACAACCACAACCTTGTGGACAAGATTCAACATACCAGACAAAATTAAAATATAAGATTAGTACCATTCACCCTAAAACTCACAGTGAATAACACTTATCCAGGGATATCAGACCATTATGCACAGCTTGTTACAGTTGTGTTAGAAAGTAGTGAGACAACTGAGACCCTTCTGTGTCCAAATCATGGTCACAGAAAAGCGACAGCAGTAACACTGGACGTAACACCACTCCCCTGGTCTTTTCCTTAGTTCTCCACACTATTAATGACCTAAGAAGTGTAAACAAAGCTAGATCTTTTGATGAACCTTCCTGGTATGTGTTCCTAACTTCAGAATAATATATAACATGTTTTTAAAACAGAAAAGATCAAATGATTATAATAAATATTTATTTAATATTCTCTTTTTTTCTTTCTAAATAATGCAAAATTGCTATACAAAGTTTTCACAATAAATATTTGATATTCAAGTACATTATAAATATAACCTTTCAGATACTGAAGATACAAAAATATATGAAAATCACACAGGAAATATA
>PNEQ01119951.1:0-16406 GCA_003012365.1 Medauroidea extradentata
TACGTGTTGCAGCACGAAATTTTCCAGTTAAATGATCGTTATCGATTACTGAATCTTTTACTGACAATCCATTTTCTGTATCAACAAATAATTATTTTTCATAAATATGACAATGCGTTGCTGATTAATATTTCTTTCTTTCTTCATAAGTTAGTGGTGTCATTGGTATTATAAGAACGTATATTTTTTTTTTTTTTTACTTTTTTTAGATTTATCAATTAACATTTTTACAAAAACGCTAGACGCATTTTTTCCTTTACAAAATACTGGAAGTTTATAATTTTCATTTTCATATTTTGTATAGTAACAAAAACTTATTGGTTCGTGTTTTTATATGTATTGCATGTGATTTTTCAGGATTTGGTTGACAAGTATCTATTTTATTTAATGAACATTCTAATTCAGTGTAGATAGTAAAAGGCACTTTTAAAGACTTATTATAATTTTCAAATTTTGAAACGTTATTTTCTTTAACAGGAAGTTCTACTTTAGCACCTTCATGTTCTTTGCAATCATTTCGTGATTATTTAATTTTCTTCATATGGGAAATATAGTGAATATATTATGAAACTTTTTTAAATCTTCGATGCAATTAGTTTAGAATGATATTTTATCCAATAATAGTGATCATTATTTTCATTTTTAATTTATAAAAGTTAAATATGTTTATAATTTTTTTTTTGTAATACTTTATGGATATAATACATAACCAATTACCTCCCCATATTCTTTGTTTTCTTCGTTAATGTAAATGTTAGTTCTGATTTCAAATAAATTAATTTGATCTTATTTCATTGGAAATTCTAAATCTTTATCAAATGTATCATTAAATTCGTTTTCCTATTTTTTATAATTATGTAATTTTTCAAGATGAATTTCTACACGATAATTAGCTGATATAATACTCCATAAAAAGCATTCTTATCGGGATTATTAACATTTATTGCTGCATTATTTGTTTAATTTTTCTGGTAAATCAACATAAGAACCCCCTTTTAATGGGTTGTATTTATATATCCGTATTTCTGTTTCATATATTTCGTCTAATACCCATTGAGATCCTTCTTTTTCAAATGTTTGCATTTCAGCTAAAATTTTAGAAGTAGCACCTGTATGATAATCTTCCAAATCAGTTGTTTTTGAAATAATTTCATATTTAGTTTTAAGAGATGCATCGTGATATTCTTTATCAAGTGGTAAACCCTTCGAATATCTAGCGCTATGTCCTAAATTTACTTTTAACCCAATACGTTGTCCTAGCTCTTTTTCAACTCTGCTTATCACAACTTTTCTTACATTATTAAGTAATATTGTTGGATCTATTTCATCATCTATAAAATTAACAGAATATGATTTTTATCTTCCTTCAATTGCTATTTCATTTCGTATATTTCATAATCATTTATTGTATCAATCATTTTAATTTTATCAGCGGCTTCTATATGTCTTTTACTCGCGTCGTGATTTTGTTATATAATTGATTGTATTCTACTTGACACATTTCACACTTTATCATAACATTTTCACCTAAAGCTTTTAAATGTGTTTTATTAAATCTTTCATGGTTATTTTTGATTTATTTATTTTAATAAACTCCATAAATTTCACATTTTACCATAATTTTTTATCGTTTAGTTTTTGATATATTATATTTATTTATTTAATGGCTTTGTTTGTGGCGAAGTTAAGGCTTTCGCCTTCTCTTACACTTAACCAAATTTTATACAGTTAAAATCATAAATGTGTGACAAGCAAAAATAAAACTATAACTGCAAGAAACACTTAAATACAAAATTAATATAGCAAAAACGATTCATTAATTTAGCCAGATGAACTAAACGTTTTTAACTGATTTTACATATGAATGAATACCGCAAGTATAAAAAAACAAAGTTAAATATTTGAAGTGAAACTATAAATACGCCAATAGGTGTTTTAAAAAATAATACAATTTTGTGTATAGGGAGCATCAGCACAGAGAACCACAACATAACACAAGTGTAAACAAGCAGTGCTATTGGTCAGGCAAACAGGTTTAGTTAGGATACATCCAGGGCATCACACTCATGGAAACAGAACAGGTGGTGAAGTGGAAGAGAAACTCGTGGATGCTGGTAGTGATCAGGAAGAAGAATTCAGTGGCTTTGGACCTGAGCACAATGAGGTGGGAGGAACAAGGTGAGATATGCAGGCTGAGTCTGCATCCTGACCAAGGAGAGCTACCAAGTCACCTCGTTACGATATTTTGTATGGAGGAACAATTAGTAACTGTTTTTAATTAGACATATTCTTTCTTAATTATATATCCAGACAATGTGTAGGTCCTAAACATCGATTATCTGACTTTAACGGCCGCTACTACTGTTATGTGCTCCTATACTATACTGACATTGACTGCTCATAGACAAAATACATTTGAAATTGATTAATAACCAGAGGAACTACCATTAAAGAAAATACAGAAAAACATTGATAATGATATTTCGTATGGTTCAATACAGCTCATTTATCATTTTGAGTTATGAATAATAAAAATTCATTTTAAACAACGTCAGTTATAATACTATAGTTTAATAATGACCTATGCAACTACTAGAGCATGTTTTTTTCACTGCCTAACCAAATTTTTATAATTAAATACGTGATTATAGACGTCAAGTATAATTAGTATTTTGATATAAATTATTATTTATACAGTAATTTATTATTTCGAAATTAAGGACGTTAACTACGGTGTGATGACGGTAAAATTGCAGTAATAAAGTTAATAACAAAACGTAACACTCAGCTGAATGGAACAAGGACATTTCCGGGGAGATACTTTAGTTGAGAACAGCTACTGTAGAATCAGGGGAGACATTCAGGTTATAAAGAAATCAGAGTGTTTTGCAGGCTTTCGCGGCTTTTGTCTAGATGACTATCCTGGTGTCCGAGCTGGAGCCGCGTCTTCATGGACTCCATAAGTGCAACCTTGATGATGCCTACTGAAATGTATGCCAAAACGTCGGTTCCTGAAACCATGAAGTCGCGGCTCCAGCCCGGAAGCCAAGATTGTAATGTATAGAAATCTTCCTGAAAGTCTGAAGGTAATTAGAACAGAAGTAACTTAATGCAGAGTTGCAAACTCGAACACGAGAAATAAAATGTGTAACTACCGGACATATATAGTAGTTGACTTCAAACTTGAAGACTACGTGGGTTGCTACTATCGGACATGTATTGTACTGAAACTTGAAAGATATAATTTGAAACTTAAACTTTTTAAAACTGAAACCATTTACTGTTACAAATCATAAAACTATTAGATCGAAATGAAAGAGGTAAAGCAAACTAAATACGGATGTCGTGGTCGCAGTAAGATCACTTCCCATCGAGTAATCCTTTTCGAAATAGGCCTACAAAAATGAAGTTAAAAATTCGGTATATAATTCGCTAGTACACTTAAGAGTGCGTGGTAGATAAATAAACGCTGAAAACATCAATTGACTTCTACGCTTTTTTCGAAGTCAATATGGATGAAATACTGAATGACAATCCTAGATAATGGTATTTGCCAACTTTATGAGTCAAAATTTATTCACAATTACCAATTCGTTACGCGTGATCTCTTGCACCGCAGTTAAATGCACGAGGTTCCGGCGTCAGAGATTGGTCCTCAGAAGTTCGTAACACTGGAAACAATTTTGTTTAAAACGTTGGCTAAAACCGTTGTCTAGGATTGCTATTGTTTAATTTTCGCAAATTGGCTTCAAGAAACCTACAGTTATAGATCAATGCTTTTAGCGTTGAATTATGTACCACGCCCTCTTAAGACGAAACATACCTACGATCGACAGTAAGTTTCGAAATTATGTATAGGGGAATTACATACCATAACATAATTTCTCCCCTAACATAGGAGCAAGATAGAAGCAAGAAATGATTGTTTAAGTGAGTGTCGGAAGAATTTTGGAAGAAACACAGTTTAGGGCGCGCGAAGAGACTAGCTCTGTAGTTTGGGATGCGGCCAATACAGTGTAGACAGGTGCTAGCAGCGGACGCAAAGGGAGCAAAACATTCGAGAAACGTGGTGAGAAACCGCCTAGGATTAGGTTTTGGTGTATCGAGAAGAACAGAGCGACAGAAACAAGCGCTAAACGCCTCTAAACATTTAATGTCCCATTACCACGGCAGGAAGTCTGTACGACGCAACTAGTAGGTAATATTACACAACGACTACACAAGCAGTGGTGTGTTGGAGATGTTGTGGCTCGGCAGCTGTACACTAAGACATTAGCTTTATGAAATATGAAATACTAGGCACGGAGACCACTGATTGTAATATACAGAGGGAAAAAGAATATATATATATATATATATATATATATATATATATATATATATATATATATATATATATGATTCAAAGAATTGAAATAATGTAAAAAAATAATTTATAATGACATTAATAAAATTAATGTTCATTAACAGTGCTCCGCACCTTAAAATTCGTGATTTTATAATTGTACCAAACACTGTCCGACTCTAACACATTACAGTAATACTAATTTCCCACAAATAAAATAATTTTCGGTACATAGTTTTAGTGCAAGCGTATGCCAGAGTAGCGATTTAACTGATTTCGCTACTTACCCAAAGTAAAAACTATTAACCGATACGAATGACCTTTTTTTGAAGGAAGGAAAATGAATTAAGCTACAGAATGACACCTTTGCTATTATATGTAAATACATATTTTTAAAAAATACAGGTAATGAAAGATGTGCAAAAATTTAAATTTTTATAATACAGACAAATGTTACGTGAAATAACGAAGGTGCCATTCTGTAGCTTAATGCATTTACTTTCACTCTAAATCATTTCACTCGTATTGATGTAGCAGTTTTTACTTTAGGTAAGTAGCGAAAATATTAAAATAACTACTCTGACACACCCTTGTACGAAAACTATGAAACCGTAAAATATTTTATTTGTTGGGGAAGTTACTATTAATGTAACGTGTAAAACTCGGACAGTGTTTGGTACAACTGCAAAATTACGAATTTTTAGTTGCAGTGCACCATTATAATAAATTTTAAATGCTTAACAATCTGAAAAAAATAAAAGTAAATACTGCGATTTTAAAGTGCTTACATGCTCAGAGAAGATAGATTTATAGCTATGCTATCTACTTTCTACTTTTTTAGCAATATTAATTTTTTAAACCTAAATGAGAGCAGATATCAAAATACTGTCAGACAGTTTTGCTTAAATTAGTCTTCTTCACATTGCCTGATATTTTCAAAACAATAAATACTATGGATTTAGCTAACTATGTAACTAACGAAATGCTGGTTAATTTATTTTTAGTCAAAACCGTAAAAATTTCTTACTTTTAAAATATTAGTTGTCATGGCAAAAATTATTTTTACAAAAAACAGCCAGACAGATTTTTGATATGTGCCATTGTTTAATTAAAAAAATATATTATCGCAAAAACAGTAGAACCTAAAGAGCAGGGTCATAATGTAACAAATTGTTACTTTTAACTTAGCTAATTACAATTATCTAGCACTAATATTTAGGAATATGTGTGTGTGTGTGTGTGTGTGTGTGTGCGCACCCGTGTAATTTATGAGAGTTTTATCCTTACCAACAGCCATGATGTTGAAGTACAGGCGGAACTTCTCTTTGTCGTAGATCCAACAATTGCCCTTCGGCCCGCAGCTTGAGTCCCAGACCAAGCACGTCGAGTCTGCAACAAAACATATTTCAAGTACGTTTAACTAATATTCGCAGTAGCGGCTGATATATAAGCGCACATCAACACCAAGTTCTCTGGGAAGTATTTTTGTAAAATATTTGAAACATTCTTGCGTGTTTTCTAGCGCCAATACAGTTTGTAATGTTCGTCTCACCTATCATTAATGCGTAGAGTTTTATCCTGTAAAGCTGCGATGTTGCAAGACTGTACAGTGCGCAACTTTGATGTGCTCTTCTCTCGGCCTTTCTGCGCATGCGCACGACAAAATAACATCGCCTATTATTGGAGTTTTAACATTAATGAAATGGACAGGTCTGACTGTGCTCATGCCAGTTGATCGCGGAAACAGTTTCTTCTTTCACCTCTTGATGGGGTGGCAGCACCTACTGGCACATCAAGTGTTTCATCCCCGCAACTATAAAACACCTCGCTAGATGCCAGCAGTTACACTTTATCTAATACCAAGCCAAACGAGCATTCTGAGCAAAAGTGCGACACGAGCCTTGATAAAAACTGGCGAAGAAGCGCTGTAGTTTTAAATGTAAAACAAATGTCAATAATACAAAGTGCAAGTAATGAAAGTATATTATCACAGAGACTATTTTACATATTGAAGCCTAGCTATGAAATATTACTCAATAACCTTACTAGAAAATAATATTTTAACATCGGATGTTACAAGTAAACAATTATATCAATTATCATTTAATTGCCGAAAATGATAACCTTACAGTTAAAATTAAACTAGGTAGTAAATTTTACGTACTTACTGCTTTTTTAAGGTCCATAAAGAAATTTGCACAGAATTTAAATAAAGGGAATTAAGAAACAACTTTCAGTGTTAGTAATGAAATTTTAACATTAGTTGTGTATCATGAAAAACTTAGTAAAACAACACGAAATTTTGTATGTAGGAAGAATTTGTAACTATTTTAATTAAAGATATTCTTTCTTAATTATTTTTCCAGACAATTTGTGAACATCCATTATCTGACTTCACCAGCCGCTTCTGAATGTACGTGTTTTGTCGTCATGTTGTCTCTCTGCCAATCCATTAAAGAGCCAAATTATATAATTGGTCGTCATGCTCACGTACGCTGCGAATTTTCCGAGAAAATAGCATACACAGGATAGCTGGTTTGAAGTTTTCTCTTAGATAAATAGTTTTATAATGATCAGTTCTCGTTCGGAGTATGAACATATGTGTTATGTGTGTTTCACTCGAAACAGCTAAACACTCCTCATCACGCTTATGTACACTCTCAAAACACTTTATATGCCACAACACAAAGATTGTTGCAGTAATAGTAAGCAAAAATTACGTCGTCGTTGAAATGGAGTAGTGCGATGGTAATCTTTAAGTTTATGTTAGTTGTAGATACACAATCTTTTATTTAAAAATTTATTATTTTCTGGTACAAAGAAATTGAAACTGTTCTCTAAGTAGCAAAAACATTAGGTTTGCCAAAGCCGTGGGTTTTAAGGGTTTATTTGATAAGAAGCCAATTGCTAATAAGCCCACAAAAATTTTCTCCTTAGGCAAATAAACAATTTTTTTTATTTTACATTATACGAACACTCAGTACATGATTCTGTGGTTTTTAGAAATACAGAACTGCTACGAAAAACATGTTTTTGGGGCTCTAAGAGTTTTGATTAACGAATTTTTCAAACAGCTTAAAAAACTACTTGTAAACCAGAAATATATAATATTTCGTTTGACAACACAGTGTTTTTTTTCGAATGAAATTTTTTTACGGTAACTACTTAAATCCCATATAATAAAGAATTCTACGAAAACACATCACGCCAGTTTAGAATTACACTCATAAATACTATATTTACTGTATTATTCTCGACGCAAGTACCAAGCGTTGTCCTTACAGCTTCTCTTTGTGCAGTGGCGAGATTTGTTGGTGGCAAAAGGGGGCATTTGCTACCCCTATATTTTGTTAGAAAAAAATATTTTGCTTACGATCTTTATTTATTTGTCAAGAGATTTATTTTCTTTACACAATAATCACTACCTTTTGCTGTAATAACTTCCACAATAACTTGGCAGAAAACTACTTAAATAGCACCATTCTGCACCTTGAAATCCAATTTTTCACGAGGGAGGACCTCCGGATCACCCTATCTTTATAAACTGAAATCCTACCCATGCCTTCACATTGTTTCCAGCGTGTAAAACTGTATCAGGTGATGACTTCTCTTAACCAGGTGTGCGTGACTACGATCGTAAATGACGAAAGACTCACCGATGATTGCTCCATACACAATTGGCGCTGGGAGGAACGAGAACAAACTGATAAGCAGCATGCTGAGACCTTGAGCGAAAGTCTTGTCCTTGTGGTCCACACATCTGCAAACAAATGAAGTAGCTTCTACATGTATGTAATTTGTCACTTAATCAACAACAATTAACTAAGCAATAATAGAATGAAGGATGCGTCTGCACTCATAGCAAATTCATGAACATAGAACATAACCGTATCTACGCATGATACAGTATTATTCGGCAGGATTTCTGCATCTGCAGTCAATAAGACATGTATTGAGAGACACAGAATGGTATTAATCTTTTCTAGTTGTGATTTCCAAAAGATTGCCAAAATTCACTTTTTACATAAAACCCATTTGCGTTGTAAACATTAAAAAAAAAAAAATACTTGCCAAAAATCCGAAAATGATTTGAAAATTCTTTCTGAATAGACAAGGTCTAAATATTCTAGGTATGTAACTCTCGAGCATAAATTCAGTTTCATTAAACTCTTCTTACTGGGTTTTATAAGACAAGTTTTCTTACGTTATTCTAAAACTATACATGATAGATATGTCTGACTTTAGAACACTTTTGATTTTTCCTTAAACGTAAATACTGTATTAAAGAATGTGTCATATATATATATATATATATATATATATATATATATATATATATATATATATATATATATATATAGGTAGCAACTGAAACAAATTTGGTCCCATTTCATTGTTATCTCCATAACATATTTCGACAAAAAGTTTGTAGAAATTCTAGCCATTTCTATCACATTTATAATTGGAGTTCGTACACAACTGTAATAGAAAGTTATTGTTAGCGTTTACTACCCCAGATAGCACAACAATTTTGGTTGGCACGTAGATCTTTCCAAATCAACTTCACTGACATTCAAGACTCAAGACTAGGGTATTTTCCCCATATCGCACCCAGACTTCGTGTATCCATTACAAATCATTAATTTTCTTAACGTACCTGAAATTAACAACGGCGTTTGTAACCCGACCTGAGCTGACCAGTACTTTAACGCAGAATATGATGAGAAGAAACGTGTAGAACATTTTGGTGCAATCCACAGGACAGGGGCCGTTGGCAATGATGACTCCAGTACCATCCAGGTAAGTCTCAGTAGAAGAATTTCCTCCTGTACTATAGTGCAAGCTAGTGTTGTGCCACAGATCCGGGATGCAGCTGCAGTTACTGAAATGCTGCGGGAAAAATACACATGAAGATAAGCTACTGAACGTTTAAGGTAGGGCATTTTTTTTTGTGATAACATTTGATAAAATGAAAGATTTCTGTATACTGTTTGTGCATTTATAGTAAAATGTTAATCCGGACTCAACCTGGAATCGACTGACGAATCCAGATTGAAACTTTTATTTCAAAGACACGTCGAACTGAAATGAACGAATACGAAGCAGTTGCCGTATTGATTAGTTTGTTTGGTTACGTAAGATGATGGAATCTTCCTGGGCTAGACAAATAAAACTGTTTAATCTAGAAATTACGAGAAGTGCAAAAGCATTTATAATAAATGCACGGACGAATAAATTCAAACAAAAATACGTAATAAAACTTTCCGCTTTGTTTTTGATAGTCACTTGTTCTGCAATTCACTGCTTGATTTGGCCAAAGGCTGTATATACACGATTTTCGGGACGTATTCATTCGTTGTTCACCCTTCAATCTGTATTCAGAATTATGCTTTTAAGTATTTGAGCACATCTTTATTTTCTATTCTCCCCATGTTAGCTCCAGTCCGAGGTCAGTCCATTCCGGAAATTTCCCATAAATGTGCTTTAGGTTCACTGTGGTAGGTTTTCTGTAGTAATTCGTCACGTGTCTTTGAAAGGGGCACCCGATTTTCGCGAAAAATTTCTGCACCAGAATGTTTCTAGACTTTACGTGCACATCTGCAGTTCTGCTTCACAGTCAGTGTTGGATTTCTAACATAACACTCAGTGTGTTGAAGTTCTTCAAGCAAATCAAATATTGGCGTTCAGTAACTACATCGTGTTTGACACAATCACATCACAGCACAAAACACGACTCTAATAACCACGAAATAGCACTGCAGTTACGCACGCAAGGCACTGAAGCTAGCTGGGGTAAAAATAGCAAAAATCACGTGCCTCTATGCATCGAGTTTGCCTTGTTAACTGGCCCAATCAGAATTACGTTACACCAACACACCAACACCATACGAGGCCAGGCACCTGACAGCACAGCAGTTCAAAATGTCCACTCATGGGAATGAATCCGAGCTAATGTGTTTTATAATTAAACTGTACACATAATTTTTTTCGCGGGGAAATTGATGGGCCCTAGTTTCCAAGAAAATTGAGTGGAAAATCTGAAAAAAAATTTGGGCGAAAATGTATCGAACAAGCTGAGCTATCTTATGGAGTATGTTAATGGGTTGACAATTGTTTGATATTGTTTAATTGCTTGCAGATTAATAATTATAGTTTAGTATCGATATATTAGCATTCTCATTAACCTAGTCAATGGGATCAAAGAAATAATTAAGAACGGCGGATATGTCAATACGTTTTTCGAACGTAGCAAATAGTCAACTTCGTCCACGATGAATCGCTCTTTTTATTTAACACCCTTTCACGCCACCAGCTTCAAGTTTCCTTCAACTACAATTTAATTCAAATTGTTGAATGTTGTGTAACGCCATACTGAAGTCACTACTATAGCCATTTTGTCTTTGGATTTGTCGAGTGCCAAAGAACATTGTTCTGAGCATGATCTATATATATAGTTTAAGTCCAATTCCTCTACCACATATATTAAGAGGTTTTCTGAAAATTTTTGTGCAAACGACAGCATAATAAAAGTTTTACAGGCACACTTAAAAATTATAAAAATTAGTCCGTGCACAGTATACAAAAACTTATCAAAAACGACAAGTATAGTTTTGATTTAAATAAATCTTTTCGTGCCATGCGTGTGGAGTAACCTACATACTTAAAAGCAATATAATTTTTGTTATTTGGTTCTATGAATTGCGTTTTAAATTTTCTAACCATAATTTCTACATTTATAGATCACAGTTCATTCAATGGATCTGAAGTGATTATTCTTTTCAACTAATTGGATTGAAGTTATTTACATTCATTAAGTATTTGGTCGTTGAAGAATGTCTTTAGAAGCAACATGATGTCATAAACAGTGGGGAACGTGACATAAAATTAATAAGAAACAGAGAAATACAGAAATAATACGTAATTGTAACTCCATAAGTTCATCCCATCTAAGAGGATACTAACCAGCTATGTGTAAAATAAACTCGTTAGAACATGAAATTTTTGTACTATATACACATACAAATTTCCCAGAGTACTTTGAAATATGTTAGGGCCGTAGAAAATAGTTCCCACTTTGAACTATCACAATATACAAATCTTAACTACAGCCGTTCACAGTCGCTAACAAATGCTGCTCAAAACATGGTAACCACTTAACTTACAGCTAATAAAGTCAATCATAGTAAATCGCTCACCAATCTCGACCCGTTGGCACTCAGGCGGTTGCTGAGGCATCCGATGTGACAAGGTGAGAAGAATGTGATGTTTCTTTCTGTGAAGCACACGGGCTGGTATTTCATGTCCTGGCATCCACACTTGTCATTGCAGTCGTTCAGAATTTCGATTCTGTAATATAATCATAAGAGGTCATGAGATACGATAAACAGAGCGTATTTTTTCTTTATCAAATTATCTATGCGTTGTGTCTATTTACGGAAGATCACGTTAAAATATAATTTTGTGTAAATGTATACGTATTGTAGCTTGATGTAAATTAACAAAAATTGATAGGCGTACATAAAGAAATCTGCAGAAAAGTAGCCTATGTCATATCACGAGACATGAATTTGTCGGTATATTCAAACATCAAAACGTGGTACATCCAAACATACAAGTCGGTGATATGTTTTCTGTGTTTTAAAATTCAACATACAAAAAAGTTAATAAATGAAAATTCAAGAGTTTGCATAGCATTAGTAGTGAAACTGTGTTAAAAGTTTTAATTTAAACGCGCATCACAAATTTTAAAAGAATATCAGCAATCCTGTTTTCATTTGTCTAACTTAAAATACATTTTAGTATTTTAAAATCATTGCAGAAGGGCTCTACTTAAGGTAACCATTTATGTAAATTATACAGAAATCACTGATGATGTTTCTCTGGAATACAAAAAGTATGATTGCAAAAAAGTTAATAATGTTTCTTGTTTTTTTTCTCTGTATTAAAAGTATTACTGCGCGCTCTTACTCTCATAGAAAACGTTACGTATCAAGTCAAGGATTCCCTGTTTTAGATTGTGGCGTGTCATTAAGGACACTATTTTACGCCGAGAAAAATCTTTCACGGTATTTGCGAAAGGCAGCCATACTGTATTGAAGGCAGCCTTATAAAAGCATGAATGTGTTTTTTCACTATTACGTGTGGTTATTAAATCCCTTCCACACCATGGCATTCATGTTTAGCAAAAGCAATATATGCTGTAAGGATTTTACACAAGTCAAGAGTTACATTTTTGATACAATTTCACCATGATTGAAAATGCTAACACCCTTTTAAAAAAATCAAGCATTTGAATCACTTGCTTTTAAAGCAGGCAGTTATTTGTGTCAATGAGTGGGTGATGCTGTGGCCATTGCAACGGTCACTTTCCCTTTAGTGACTGATTTTCCTCACATTGTTTTTTTTCAGCTACATCAAGCTATAGCACTCGAATGATCTGACTTATGTCACCGTTAAGAGTGTTACAACAAGAAGAGGACACACAATCTTGCTTCTGGACTAGATTTACTATTTCTTAACAGGTTTGGTTCACAAACACTGCTTCCATCTCAGTGCTGAATATTCCTTCTTCGGAAGTATCAAGAACTGTTACCTTTTATCTACTTTGCTTAATCTATTTGGTGTTTTGAGAAGCAGGGCTGAAGATCATTGTTCTGGCGAATTTCTGCACCCCTGATTAAATATTGTCGATAGTAACAGAATGAAATTTTATACGCCAGAACAAGTAATAATGCGTTTGAATGTGATGTAACAGGTACAGTTAGGAATAGAAAGAATTGAGGCCTGCTGTGACAGAAACATGAGCAAAAATATTAAATGGGACCAAGCAATGTGTGTTCAAATTATATTACGAACTGCATCTACTCAATCATAGCCACGTCAGAAGAAACTGAACCAATTGTAGCTAAACAAAATCAACTGTAAAGAAAAGTTGGAAAGGCTACCCTGTGCTGACCAGTACAGGGAAACAATGTGATCAAATGTGTCCATACGCTGCAATTTTTCACGGAATTTAACAGATTTACACTACTGCACCACACATTTCAGTATATGAAGGAATGTGACTTGACAACAGACTACTGAATATGATATAAGATGTTAAAATAAGCTATAAATTGTAACCACCACCTAAGAAGATCTAGATATTAAAAATTAATTGCGATATTGATTAAAATTCATTACGAGATGCCTCCAATCATCACAAAAATGGTTAAACAATAACGCACACAGTAAAATTTGACCAAATAAGGACAGTAGTAACCTGATATGATCAGCTGGGATTAGTAATCAATCTGAAAAATTTGACGTTGGTTTTGGGCACAAGCTAAACCACAGTATGTTTGTGTCACTTATTCAATTGGCCCTCGACGCATCAGGAACTGCCTGGTTGGCGTTGAGACAATAATGGGGAATCAACCAATATCAGCTTCATTCAGCAATATCGCTGTGTCATCTAGCAGAGAAAGATTCGCTGCTGTCTTCTATAGCATACAAATATTCTTGGAGGCTAGCTTACGTGAGAGTGGCCACGTGAATTTTTCATGTCATACTTATAACCTTGCATTTAACTAACCAAACAACAATATTAACTGTACGATCATCTTCTTGGATGTTGTCCCGTTCTTACTTTATATCACTATTAATAAATATTATAATAATAATGTTTGCAATAATGTACTGAAATTAAGGCTTTGTGATCGTGTTTTCCACTAAACTATGCGCTACAATTTTTTAATTAAAACTGCTTAAATAGTTTGAAATGTTTAAAATACAGTTCAAACGTTGTTCTATTTAAAATTTGGTATTGAAAAATTCTTACTTTTCGCTCAACCTCATAATTGTAATGTGTTGTGCTTAATTTTACCCAAGATGTATAACAATAAGCAAGCACAAGAGAAATTCCATAAAATTAACTGCTGTAATTAGGGTTACAAATATATTATTATAAATCAAATTTAAATAGTGATAAACGCTCATTCCACAAACCAAATGACAGCGCAAGGCGACGTGGGGCCCCGACAAAATAAACACCAACTAAACAAAATTGAAGTTAAGTGGGCGATCAAAGCCCACTTCGCCTGTCTTCAACAATAACTTCTGGACGATTCAAGATCACATAAAGATCACATAAACGTTTGCTACAACTCAATTACTTGGAATTAAATTACACGCAATGAATTTAGAAACATTACGAATGTGATATTCCGCATTGTACTCTATGTGGTGTCTCTCACAGAATAATTTTAATTTATTTATTATAACGTTTGTTTTCAATGGTATTTAAGGCTTTAATATTTATGTGATGTCTGTTTGCCGACACTGTAATTTAACTTCATTTACTTATTTAATATTTAATTTTCCTTACGCCAAGCCACAGATAGAAGTGTAATATTATTTTAATATATTGTCTTAATGTTCGAGTGCTATGAACATTCTTTGCACAATATTCTGTGACCAAGAACTTTAGTCTCTGTGGAAAAGAAAGTATTCTACGGAATTCATGGTTACTATAATTGAAGGGGACTCTTGTTTTTCATAGTGCTCAGGCATGGCAAGGCATGGCATACGAATTAGTTGCGAAACAGATGTTTCCTCTGGCATCTGTACCCATGTGTTAGAAGAAGGATGTTTTGCCAGGAGAGCTACTTCAGTGTGAAGATTACTGGTAATATAAGTTTCCTTATTGCTTACACGTAGACTTGAGCCACAGGACTTGAGGTTTTCAAGTAGACGTTTAAAGTTGGTTTGGAGAACTTAGTAATGACACGTTATTAATCATCTTAAATTTGTACTTGGCGCTGCTCAAATATGTCGGAGTAAAGAACAGTGAAACAAATATACCTACCTCGTCATATAAAGACTCATGCTCTCCGTTCAGCTAAGCTGTGGTCAAATTAAAGCAAATAAGTTATTTGTTTTATTGTCTCATGTGTAATAAAGATAATAAACTGAGCACTATCTTGTGGCTTAGGTATAAGTAAAGTTGGCAATTTTGCAAGTAATCATTGAAATATTATGTAGATTCAGTATAAGTGTGAATTGTATTATTAATGTATACTTATTTGTGCATTTTTTACACTTGCGAAATCACACGTAAGTAAATTAACATGAGAATAACTAGATTTGGCGCCTGAGATAAAATGTATTTTTAAAATGGTAATTATTGCAGTCGTTATTGTACCATTTGCAATGATTTTTTTTCTTTTTCCGAATTATGTTAAATGAGGCAAAGGTAAATTTAACATTGACAGTATTTGAGAAGTATCATAACAAATAAAAAAGCAAGTAGTAGAAGAGGGAGTTTTCACAGAAAAGTGTTCGCCCAGACGCAGGAACACGTAAGATCGCACTGAAAACACCACGTTTAAGCCACAGAAAACTACAACCTTAATTATATACTTGCGCAGTACCACAACATTTAGCCACGCAACATTTAAGAATAAAGCTTGAAACAGTATGTTTTCACCGTTTGCAATCGATATTGCCTAGTCTATGAGCTAACACGTAATTATTATTATTTTTATTTTTGGGGAGAAGAAACTATACCAAATATTCAGTTACACGTTGAAAATATTTTATTTTATTGTTCGATGGCACTGCTGCCGCATCCCTGAGTCCAAGGAGAAAACAGTTTGCTACCTCAACTGTACATGAATGCACCGAATGTTTTTATTTATTTTTTTACGCCCCACTTGCCTTCGAGTATGATAATTTTACAAGGAGGTTTATTTTGCGTATAATGTGCTTTACAAGAAACGACACTACAAATTTTTCATTGCCTAAAGAAATCTATCAACTAAGAGAACAGCTAGCTGCATTATTCAGACGTAAAAACCCACCCATTTTAACACGTGTTTTGTATTTAAGGGTGTTCAAGTGGGGAAAAATTCATAATTTTATATTTGTATAAAATAGTGTTAGTTTTGTAGACATTACTTCAGAGAACATTAATATCTAACGGAAAAAAATTAGCTCATCTAGTTTTCCCGTAATGTCACTTCAAAGTCAAAATTTGCATATTTTTACTTCATACAAAACTTGAAAACCAGTAAATATAATG
>PNEQ01119952.1:0-16406 GCA_003012365.1 Medauroidea extradentata
AAAAACATCATTCTGTTTATTTTTACTAGCATTATTTATAGCCCTCAGTCTCCTCTTTGCAATGAGATAACACATGACTTTGTATCTTTTATGGATATCAAGATATTAAACAATACAAAAACCCTTGAAAATGTAAATTTTGGTACACGTTACCGGCCATTTTGTTCTGTAAAATCAAAATGAGGGCAGATAAAAATCAATAACTTTGGGTTTGCACTGTTGAAATATGTACATTATGTGTGACAAAATTTCAAATTTTTTCAAAATGGGTCAGCAACCAAAATAATTGAAATTGGGTGATTTTCCATGGAATGACCCACTACTGAAGATGCTGTATCTGCTTGAGTGCCACAAACCCAGTTTCAATAGCTACACTGATATAAAAATTTAAAATTTAAGAAAATTATGTTTTATTTGCCATATAATGATAATTCTATTAACAAAAATTAAAATGTGGTTTATAAGATTTTAATGGCCCTCAAATATTTGTTTCCTTTTACATCAGTATAAATAATGTAGCTAGGAAAAAATTCTGTGAGAAAATATATGTTCTAAAATTGTGTCTGCATAATTTCTTCAACTAAAAAACACAAGAAAATTAGAGATTTTTGTGAATATTTGAAAATTAATAAAACAGGAAGTTATGATCCAAATTCAATGTTCTAACTTTTGAATTGTGTGTTTTTCAGAGTGCAATATTGAAACTATTTCCAACATAGATAGCACCATTAATTTAAAACCTGGTACACATTTTGTTATATTTGCTAATGGTCCTAAGTTAGTGACGCGTACTGTATGCCAAACTATTTTTTTACAAGTAATTATATTTAAAAAATTGTATTACATAATTTGAATGTTTCAAAGTTAAAAAGTAATTGAATTTTAAACATTTAATTACAGCAGATTTTGTTTTTTACTTTCAGTACCTTTGGACACTGAACAGTACATTTAAAATGCACACTAATTTTATGGCAATTATCACAATTCATTTTCACTAGATTGGGTGTTCAGAAGGTGTAATGGCAACCCAGCTTCATTTTGTACCTATACTAAATGTTCAGATATGTAACCAGTAAAACTGATCCCTCAATTTATGACATAATGATATGAAATATAAATATGCAGATAAAAAACACTGCACACTTATTGTTACATTATATTTTACAAACACATTTTAGCTGTAACTGTCATAAGAAAAACAGGCCACTCATTTTTTGTTAGAAAAGTTTGTAATACCTATACAGTTTACTAACTGCATTCCGAACATAGCACTGTCACACATTATGCATTACATATAAGTTGCTGTGTATATCTAGCTCATTCTGACTTTTTAGTATTTCCAGGTTCAATTTCACTTACATTTCAACCTGCATTTCTTCGTCATATAAACAGCACGAATACACTAAAAACCAATCACAGACACAGCGGTGAGATGCAGTGATCGAGAGATCAGACCTCTCGCCTTCTATCTAGGCGATCCGTGTTCGATTCCCTGAATTTTTTACTGTGGGAATTGTGCCGGACAATGCAGCTAGTCGGCAGGTTTTCTCCTGTTACCCCTGCCAATTCATTCTAGTGCTCTTACATACTCCATATCACCCCTAACCAGCACTTAAGAATTCAATGTTAAGTTCGGACCAAACTCTCTTCACAGACACAGCTAAATACATGTTGTCTGTTTACCGGACTCGAATGAGAGGTTTCATCTCATCAAATGAGTTTAGTTCCGAGGTTTTAGATTTCCATCACTAAAAATAATTGCTTTCTTCTGTAGCATCATATAATTTTCCAAGGTTTCACAATTAGTTTCTTACTATTGACATCACTAATACTTTTCACATAAGTGAGTTGTTGAGCCTATAAATGTGTACTGACAAAGGTTTCTGAGCTTTCATTACCTATGTACCCAGGTTACCGTACATGCAATTCCCTAGCATATCTCCAATTGTTTATTTTTGGCAAAAGCCAATAATTTAAATAAATTTTGTAGTTTTGATGAATTTTTGGATCCAGTACTACCATCTTCTTTAATGACATCACACAACAAAGTGACAGTGCTCTCGCTTTGACATGTGTAGAATTCCTTTAACTTTGTACCTAATCAAGATGTTTCAATTCTGGCTAACCATTTTTCATTTCCATAAACCATATTTGTTTGCTAGTGCCTGCTTCTGTAGGTGTTAACAATTTTATATACACAAGTCACTTCTATAATAGCATCGTCAAAAACCAGCCCATCTGGCAAGTCTCTTAGAAATGTATAAAACTTTGTCCACGAGCAGACTAAATGTATCTACAATGGTGATGTTTTGCTCTGCAAACTCTACTACCAACATTTACTTTTTCTGGATTCCAACAACACATTTTTAAGATGCTTTTGCACACATTGTAATGTATGTATATTTGTACTGTATTTACAAAAGATGATGTTGGTTTCAATTTAAGGATTTTCTCAAAAAAAAAAAAAGGCTCTAATTTACTTGCTACGATGTTACTTAACCCTTAGCAAGTTTCTTCCAGTCTCTGAGATAAAAATATTTGTTTACTAAATTTGTAATATCGACAAAATAATTTTACAGGGAGAACTTCAGACAAATGTTTTCTTTCAGTGCAACTTTATGAGCAAATATGTACCCAGAATGATGCATTTGTTCAACAACTGTTGCGTTGCAATTAAATGTATATTTCGGTGGCAGAGATTGTTCTTCAGAAATACGTTCCTCCAGACAAATTTTAACTCAGGAAGTTGGCAAAAACTATTGTCTAGGGTGCTGTTTTTATAAATAGCTTTGAGAAACCCAATATTTTAAACTTATGTTTTTAGTGCTGAATTACGTATCATGCCATCTTAACCGCAGAAAGTACTGCTTACATTTTGATGCATTGTGCTTGGATCTGTACCCTAGGTCTGGAGTTGCAGATTTGCATTTCTAAAGTTTCCACTAACATCGCAAGGGATTGCAGTGGCCAAAGGGTCAAACCACTTGCCTCCCAACAAGGTGACCCAGAGCCGGGTTCGATTCCTGGTGGCGTCCGTCCCCAGATTTTTGCATGTGGGAATCATACCGGACTATGCCGCTGGTCAGCTGGATTTCTCAGCCCCCATTTCTCCTGTCCCTTCATTCTGGTGTTGCCCCATACTCACATCATGTCACCCCTCACCAGCATAAAAGACCTCAATGTTGAATGCTGACCAAAATCTCTCTCGCTCACAAATGTTGCAGGCTTTGTTCATATAATTCCATAAAGCATGACAACACCTTTTGTTAATTTTAAAAAAACTTGTTTATAGAGTCCATGAGGCATAGGCTATAATCAACTAATTTTTCGTGATCGTTGCTGTCTCCATCACCAAGAACTTATTATTCTTGCAGTCGTGCATGTTCATACTCTGCATAAAATCTTTAACAATGACATTCTATTTGATGAAAATGAGCCTGTTCAGTATATCACACTTGTGCTCCGGTATGGAATCCAAATTTTTTGTGGATTTGTAGCATGCACAAAACAAAGAATATTTCCGAAACCAAGGAAATGTATTTTCTTGGTTTTGTATCCTATTATGACACCCTGAAACTAAAAAAAGTAATAGTATATTAGTTTCAGAAATTGTTATATCATTTGCTATACATTTTAATGGTAACAGTTTGAATACAGAAAATCATATGCCATTATAATGTATGTAGAAGGCAGTAATGTTAGAGACTTTTCAGTTATTCTGTGTGGTTTTTGCATTTTAGCAGCGACCAGTGAAAGCATCATATAGCGTACCTCATTCTGTTTATATTAGCATAATATTTAAAATAAATATAATCAAATCACGAAATTGTCCAAAACATTTCAACTAGAACATCAAAAATATCTTCAGTACATGACAAAAGCGAAAAGTGTAATACTTAGTCTTGAAAGATGAACCCACAAAATTAATTGCCATCATTGATGAAAATAAGTATATAAATACACGTTTCTAAGGATTACATTTTGCCACTGTTGACTTATTACTGAATGGAAATTTTTTGTTTGGGTGGTTTTTGTTTGTAGTCAAAACAGAAGGATAGCTACAAAACAAATGTACAATAATTTTAAGGAATACAAACATATATGCTCAATTATGTAACACTGATCACTGATTACTTAATGAAACTAGTAAAAACAAGATAGCTCACTATAATTCTATAATTGTTTTGTCTCCTCATAGCAGCCAGTAGCAACAGCAAAAATTTACTTTTACTAGAAAAATCCTTGTAAACCTATTCACTAAAGAAATTCCTGGTACGGACATAGGCAAAATTTATCTTGGGAAGGACTGAACCTTGTGCTTAATATTCACTTAGTGAGTCTCTATGGTAAACAAAAGTATAGCCAGGATTTCAGTTCGGATGAGGAGGCAACATGTGGCCATTCACAGTTCCACTCAATAAAGCAGGGGGGTCATTGAGCCATTCCCAGAAAAAAAAATATAGATTTGAAGGCGCAAAATGGAGCAATTTCAGCAATTTACTTGGGTGGGGAGAGGGGACGTATGTCTGTGTGCAAGTGCATGTGTGCATGCGTGCATGTGTGTGTGTGTGTATATAGGCTACATAAAAACTTCATAAGCTTAAAATAATATGTGAATTGTTTACTCCCGTGATTCTTGGTACAGCTACAAAGGTTGTTCTTGTAAAAAAAAATATTAAGCATAGGTTTGTAACACCACCAGAAATCCCTTTGTATACAAACTTGCAGTATGAAAAATTAATTTTGAAACATTGATTTTATCCTGTTCATGAATATGAACATACATATTTATGAAATAACTGTGTAACAAAATAAGTTTCATGTGTGATTATTAAAAAAAAAATGAACACAGCAGATTTGAAACTGCATCAATGCGCTCAATGACCTACACCTTACCCCTCAACGACCACAACTTACATCCTGCTGACCAGTTTTTAGTTATTATTTATACAGTTAAGTGACTCAACTTAAATTTTTAGCACATAATTGATACGAAAATTAACCTTTTTCCAGCAAAATGCACACCAGAGGCTGTGATTTGTGTTGTGTATTCATCTATGGATGTGTGTATTCATCTATGACTTCCGGCAATAAAGGCAGTTGGCAATACTGTCATCCAACACAGTAATGCTGGCGTTGTCTCTTCGATATCCATTGTAATCCACATATATAACATGGCGCAGCGGACATTTGTAGATAGTTTTGTGTTGAATTAATAAGTATTACAGTATTTGCCGGCATATAGGACGACCCCGCATATAAGACGAGTCATGGTTTTGAAGGTACAAAATCTTGAAAATAGTAAATTACTAATTTTGAAATTCCCGACAGAAAAATATTTTTTCCCGTTGCCAGAAATATTAAAAATGTAGTTTAAATATTTTCAATGCATTTATTACCGTCATATAAACATCATAGTATACACATAAACATCATAGTATACACATAAACATTATAGTAGACACATAAACGAATAACATTGGCTACTACTGTTCTTCACGCGTCCAAGAGTCAAGGTAATGCACGACAGCGGCCGGCGATATCTTCATTTGCCGACAGGTTTGCGCGACTTGGCAACGCCGGACTAAGGCACGCCACGCACTACATGGCAACGCCAGGCAACAACAACTGCTTGCTAGGTCATCGCATTCCTGAGCATTGTTGTCTGCCTCTATGTGCCAGCCTAGCACAGACACAGAATGTGTGATACGGTACCTAGATCCTCGTTTTTTCCGCCCGAGAGTTGTGCGCTTGCAAGACAAAGGATGTAAGCATGCGGACCTAGATCCTCGTTTTCTCCGCCCGAGAGTAGTAGGCCGGCGAGACAAAGTATCTCGGCACATGCTCCAGTTGCATTGATCGCCGCTTCGCTGCGTGGAAGTGTCCTTTATTATGAATGACGCTCATCATAAATTTTATTTAAAAAACGGGGCACTCGTTTTCATTTGTGACTAAAAACGCAATTCCTTGAAACATCATACAGCTTACAGCTTAGCTTTCAAACGATTTTTAGGTTACCAAAATTTTTTGCACCTTCATATAAAACGAGTAGCAATTTTTGAAGGCCAAAAATATGTAAAAATAGTCGTCTTATATGCCAGCAAATACGGTATATTACACAAAGCAGAATATGGTGAATAGTGAGTAAAATTGTGCGCTAACCTTATACGCAAAATCAGCACACATGATGGAAGGTTTCAAACCGCCTAAACCTTTCAGCTTCGAAGGGGACCTAGCCAGTAATTGAAAGCGTTGGAAGCAACAGTTCACAATTTATTTGAAAGCCACAGAAGGAGAAACCAAGACCGGTGACATCAAGATAGCTACTCTCTTACATGTGCTCGGAGAAGAGGGGCAAGATTTGTTCTTCACTATGGACATCAAATCAGAAGACAGTAAGAAGTATACTTCGGTACTGGAGTGTTTGGAAAATTATTTTCTGCCGAAGACCAACCAAAGCGTAGAGCGCCACAAACTTAACAACAGGGTGCAGGAAGACGGCGAGTCAATTGATGCTTTTGTGACCGCTCTCAGATGTCTCAGTACAGACTGTGGTTATGACACGCTCCGAGACGATCTCATTAAAGATATAATTGTGTGTGGTGTAAGAGATAGCCGTCTTAAAGATTGACTATTACGCGGGCCGACGTTAAATCTGGCAAAAGCAGTACAGATCTGCAAAGCTGCTGAGCAAACTCAAGAATTGATGGAGGAAATCGACAGAAAAGCGGCCGTGCATACAGTTCATCGTTACAGTCGTAAAGAAGCAAACTCAGCAGAAGTAGGTGCTACCGAAGAACGGGAGAAGTAGACGTCCAAATGGCAAAGAAATCAACAGGGACAGTCTGCATACAGGTCATACCAGTCCCGCACAGGCACTGGGGGACCACTAGGACGGGCCATGCATCACCAGTACAAGCCACCTTCAAGCAAGCCACCTCGGGAGAACTACTGTTCGAGCAAAGAAGCCTTCTCAAGGTACAGTCAGTCTAGTGATAAATTATGTCACAGGTGTGGTCGTAAACATGTTAACAGGCAGTGTCCTGCGATAAATGCAGTTAGCCATAACTGCCATAAACGTGATCACTATTCAAGAGTGTGCAGGTCGAAATCTGTTCTCGAGGTAAAATAGCAGGAGGGACCCAGTGGTAGGCCTAGAGAAAAATCTAAGGAATTATTACTTGGTTGTGTGACCTCAAGGTCAATTAGCAATCAGTTAGATAAAATACATGTTTAAAAGGAACTGAACAACGTATGTCTTAACCCAAACTGTACTGTAGCAAAAAATGCATGCATTTTTTTTTTTTTAATTAAGGTTAGGTAATGGTGCATTGCTAAAATCAGATGTCAAACTTAGTAACTATTCTGGTTCTGAAATTCAACTTTTGGGGAAGTGTTTTCTTCATGGTAGAACTAATGAGGGGAGTGTATATAAACTAGAAATTCAGGTGACAAAAGAAAGATCACTCTACCCCAATCCTAGGGTTGCCGGGCATTCAGCAGCTAGGAATACTCAGGAGGGTTGAGACTGTGGATTCCAGGAAGGAATTGTAAATGCACAATATACTCCCTTATCATGGGAGAGTTTTTGAAGGCTTAAGTGACATTAAAGTTCCACCACATCAGTTCATGTTAAAACCAGACAGCACACCTCCTGCAGTTAAATTTCAACTAATACCCTTTTACATGACCAACTGCAGGAAGAGCTAGACAGGATGATACATCTGGGTGTCATAGTTAAGGTGACTGAATTAACCGAGTGGTTGAACCCAATTGTCATACTTAAGAAACCTACCGGGGAATTGAGAGTATGCTTGGACTCTCAACATTTAAACGCTGCCATTTTGAGTGTGTGTTGTAGACTACCAACACTGGAGGAGGCAACTCTAAAAATGCAAGGAGCCCAGTACTTCAGCACTCTGGATGCCAATAAAGGCTTCTGGCAAATTCAACTTACTAAGAAAAGCTCAAAGCTAACTACTTTCCATTCACCATCACAGGGACGGCTCAGATTTACAAGCTTGCCCTATGGGCTTTTGTGTGCACCAGAAATTTACTATAGAGTCTTCAGCACATTGTTTTAGGACATAGAAGGGGTACAGATATACATAGATGATATAGTTTTTGGAAAGGACCAAAATGAACATAACAGTAGATTAGAAAGGGTGCTTAAAAGGGCATTTGGCAAAAATGTAACTTTCAACTTGGACAAATGCAGGTTTCGGCTGACAGAAGTCAAATACATAGGGCACAGCATTGGCAAAGAGGGAATTAAAGTAGATCCTAGTGAAGTTCAGGCTATCCACGACTTCCCAGAACCAAGGGACATAGCTGACTTGCACAGGTTTCTTGGGATGGTAACTTACTTGGGAAAGTTCATTTCCAATTTGTCCGAACACACTGCAGTGTTGAGAGAGCTGTGCAAGCAAGGGGTTATCTGGCAGTGGACACTGCAACAGCAAAAAGCCTTTTAAAACTTTAAAACACTGTTAGCCTCCACACCAGTACTTCAGTATTTCAATCCCAATGATGTCGTTACCCTTCCAGTCGAGCTTCTCAGATGGGTTTGGGAGCGGTTTTGTGCAATCCAAGGGTCCAGTAGCGTATGCCTCAAAGTCGCTTACTCAGGCCAAGCAAAATTATGCACAAATTGAAAAGAAGCTCTTGGCAATTGTGTATGGCTGTGAGCGTTTCCACCAATATATTTACGGATGCCAAGTCCTTGTGGAAACGGATCACAAACCATTAGAAGCCATATTTAGCAAACCTCTGGACAGGTGCCCATTGTGACTACAGCGCATGAGAATAAAACTGCAGAATTACGACACCTCGCTGAAGTATGTCCCAGGTAGAGAATTAGTAATTGCTGATGCCTTGTCTCAAGCCAGTGGCCTAGATGGGGAGTTTGAGCTGCATGAGCAAGAAATTGCAGCTCAACAGGGCTTGGTTGTTCACTATATACAAACCTCTCAAGATAAATTAATGGAACTTCAGTCAGAAACCCAGATAGACGAAACACTGACACAACTTAAAGTGGTCATCGAGAAGGGTTGGCCTAACACAAACAAGCTGCTACCTCCATATTTAAAAGAATATTATTCTTTTAAAGAGGATTTAACAATAAAAGACGAATTGGTACACAAAGGTACCCAAATTGTAATTCCCAAAACCATGAGGCGAGCTATGCTTGACAAAATTCATTATTGTCATATAGGGATTAAGAAATGTAAACTACTGGCTCGGGAACGTGTATTTGGGCCGGGTATGTCTAAGGAAATTGGGACAGAGTAGGGAACTGCCCAACATGTAGGGCAGTTCAGCATGCTAATCCTAGAAAACCTCAATTAGATAAAGAAATTCCGGACAGACCATAGCAAATAGTAGCTGCAGATATTATCTCTTATCAGTTGACACATATTCCAAATATGTACCCAGAATTCAGTCACCTCACTAACCTCTCTTCTGCTCATATTGTCACACACTGTAAGGCAATCTTGGCCAGGCATGGAATTCCTGAGTGACAATGGGCCTAAGTTTCCTGCTAGGGAGTTCAAGGAATTTTCCAAGTAGTGGGGTTTCCAGCACAAAACTTCGAGTCCGATGTATCCACAATCGAATGAGCTAGCAGAACGGCAAGTTCATACCATCAAACAGATGCTCAAAAAGGCTTTAGAAGATTGCAAAGACATTATGCTATCTCTTTTAGAATATCGCAATACACCCATTAACAACACACTGTGTTCACCGGTCCAGCTATTATTTAGCAGACGCCTAAGAGGCCTTTTGCCATACCCCACACGCAGACTTGCACCTCAAGTGCAGCCTAATATAAAACAGGACTTATTCCTCAAACAGTAGAAGCAGAAACAGTATTATGATCGCCAGCCGAGGGTTCTGGAACCTCTTAAGGAAGGGAACAAAGTAAAAATTAGGAAGGGCGATACGTGGCAAAGTGGGCAGATTGTCAGAGTTTTAGAAAGACCCAGATTGCTTAGGGTTAAGGTAGATTCAGGATGGGATGTTGAAAGGAATCGTAGACACATTATTCGGGATAGTGTATTTCAGCCCCTGGTAACTACAAGAGACATAGAGGGAGAATCTGAGAGCCCTCCGGCAGTAGATGACAGTCAACAAACAAACCTGAACCTAGGTGAGCAAGTGGGGCTATCATTTGAACTTATGAATGGTGGCAAGGAGGATGGATGTGAAGGATTTCGGGGATTTGGTGGGCCCAACAGCACCAGGGTAGGCAGAACTGTAGATACTGAAACTGACAATGCTGTGAGTCAACAAGGAGTGTGTGTCAAAAGTAGGCTTACAGAGGACAGGTCTAGTTCAGGTCGTATTTTAAGGCCACCAAAACATTTAAATGACTACGTTTGTTGATAAAATGTATGATTTCATGTATAGTGTAACATTGTAAATATCTGCTCTAGTTCAGATTACCTCTGTAAGTTGATTTTCAGCATAATTAGTAATTTCAACAGTCTCAGTTGCAGTGGAAAAAAAATTAAAAGAAATGTATCTTTGTTTAGTTAATGTGTGTGAACCATTTTACATAACAATGTTGGAAAGCATTATTTTGATATGTAAAAAAAAATGTATAACTTTACGTGAAAGGAATAAGGAATTGTATTGAAGATTTTGTTGACTTGAAATGTCAAAAAGAAGTACAATGTATGGTAGAGTATAACTTTATTTGAAAAATATATGGAAATTCATTCAAGTTTTTGTTAGTTTGAAATGTTGAAAAATTAATAAGTATGTTTGAGATCTTGAAAAGAAGAATGTTCAACTTCAATTGAAAAGTGTGTTGGTTGAAATGTAGAAAATAAGTATGTTCAAATTTATTTGAAAGGCATATGAAATGTGTTGATGTTTAATTAACTGATGGAATAATTTTCCTACTTAATATTCTGAAAAGGGAGATGTGTATTCATATATGAACGCGTGTATTCATTTATGACTTCCGGCAATAAAGGCAGTTGGCAATATGGCCATCCAACAAGGTAATATGTGCTGGCGTTGTCTCTTTGATATCCATCGTAATCCACATATATATCAATTTGTATGTAAGTGTAGTATTTCCGACAAATCCATAATTTAGGTTAACTGCAAAGTTTTCCCAAGTTTCCTTAAAAAAATTTTGTGTAGGCCCTACTCATTGTACACACGTAATAATAAAAATTTAATAAATTTTACTTAGTCTCCAATTTACTGTTAAGTAAATAAGCATTCACTACATAAATGTTATAACTGTACGACGTATATTCATATGATATCTCTCACTATTGTTACCAGTAAACATTAAGGTAATATCATTAGGCCTACATAACTTATGCCAAATGTTCACTACAAAATTTACACTGGCTGACAAGAATGTCCTGAAAACTGTTGAAATTATGTGGAGAGAGTGAACTCAAGTGTTCTCCCTAGGTTTATTTTGGCGAGCGTCCCACCCGGTTAGTTTTCTCTGCCACCCGAGTAAGAAACAGTCATTCCAATCAACACCATAAAACTTATTCTTCGATCCACCCAGCTGATATCATAAACCACGCAGATCAAAATTTTGCTGGGGAGAACACTGGAACTATTTAGGACTAGGTTACCATACACTTGTCAGTAATGATTACTTACCAATTTGGAAATGTTGAGCCAGTTCCAAGGAATGTTCCTTGTCTTGCTATGGAGGATGTAATATGTTTCTTGAGGTGAGAAAAGCCACAGGAATGCACATGGCACCCATACTAGAACAGTCTTCTGGAAGCATGGTGTGAAATACACATCCTCTGTCGACCACGTCAAATTTGCAATCTGCAGAATGGTACATTACACAGTGTGTACATATACAGATAAAACAGTTATTTATGAGTGAAAGTGTGATTAATCTTAAACAGTCAAATTTTTTACATACAACTAGCTGAAAAGGAATACATTCCACTGACCTCAAATGACTTAAAAATCACATGGTCCTACATATTACTAAATAAAAAATTATGTAGTTTTAAATGTCCCTCAGTTTACCACATCAAACTGCATTCAAATATTTCCAACGCAAAACATTTCACGACCATGGAAAATCAATTGGGCCCTATTCCTGGTCCACCATTAAAGGAGCATTCCAGATGGTGTGCCAACTGTTCAGTCATTATCTGTACAAGCTACCACCTGGCCTCCTCTTGCTACCCTGGAAATCATCAAGAATGTACAGATAAGACTCCAGTAAATTTGTCGTCGTACCAGGCCACAGGCCAGGTGGAGTTGCACCTGGTCGCGGCAGGTGTTCGCAGAGTGTGTCAGTGGCAGGTGTGCGCTGGTTGGTAATGGCAGATGTGCGGCACTTGAGTGTGTGTGGTGGATCAGTGACGGCAGAGCGTGTGTAAACTTGACACCGACGTGCGACACCTGCCATCCCAGCTGCCGTATGGCCATCTGCCAGTGCAGGACACACGGCTTCGCCGCCCCCTCCCTCTACCAGTGCATGAAGAGGGCAGTCTGGAAGCAGCGGCCGCGACGGACGGAACGAGAGAGACGTGGTGTACTTCGGGACTCTGATTCGTTCAGCGAGAAATGTAACGCGCGTGTGCAACTATCCGGCCCAGGGTTTTACTTTGTTTCGCCATTTGGAACTGGCTCGCTTAAGACCCTAGGGCATGGGGGTGTGGACCGCCCCATAAGTGTCTATGTAAGGTGTAGTTTTCTCCAGATCCTCCCTGCTTTTCCCGATCCGCAGCTGTTTCGACTCGTCAGGTGAGAAAGGGGCACGCCGGCACAAACAGACCACGACCCATCGAGCCTCGTGTTCCCGGCTACACGCTTAATCGGGTGGCGACCAGAGCATTCCAACGCAGCTCCATTTCTACCTCACTCTCACCGGACATGGCGTCAAATTAACTTACAAATAGAAAAAGATAAAAGCCAAAGGTCTACTCAATTAAGGCCTATATGTATTAGTTCTTGTATAATGTTTTCATATCAATTGTATTTTGTTGACAAGATGTGTCCTACATCTTTGTGCAAAAATGTATACAAAAAGATCTAATGGCTGCAATAAACTATACTGCACTGTTACCAACATGGACAAGAAGCTAACATATGACCATCAATGTTTATACTGATTAATGCCTAACTCTTGACAGATTTATTGCTAATGAGACCATCTGCGATGAAGAACAGCTCAATTCTGAGTCAAGTGAACAGAAATTTCTTTTTCTTCTATGTCATTTAAATTTATATTTTTTGTCTATGCTCAGTTTTTTTATTTTTACTATTCTGATGTTTGTAATTCACCATCACTGTTTATTTTCTTGCTGTACGATGCTCCAAGAGAGCAAACATATGCCTAATTACTTATCTTAGGATGATATATTAAATTCAATTATGTGTATTGGAGCACAGATTGGCATAGACTGATATGCATAGTGTGAGGTTCTGTGTTCTTCAACTCCTCCGAAATCATCACTAAGTAATGTAACAGACAGAAGTACAAGTACTTACAGTTGATACTTGTAAATAGGTACACACACATCTTGGGACAACACACATTTTTCTGCGGAAGCGTGGTCGCAGAAAAATATGTGTCATTCCTTCATGTGTGTGTACCTATTTACAAGTATCAACAGTAAGTAATTGTACTTCTGTCTGTTACATTACTTTGTTAGCCTAGCTGCCTATTTCCCGCCATTCTTATATAAATCATCACTAAGATATGTTAATTTTACCCAAGTTTAAAACCAATCAGAAAGTACAAAATAAATAATAAACATCTTTTAAATTAATACTATAGGCCATTTGGAATAAAGTGAACACTAAAAATTTGATATCTGAAAAATATAACTAACTGTTATTGCATATACCAGATGTATCAAAATTCATGTTACAATGCTTGAGGGTTGAAAGCCCGTATTATTTGCAACCATTTGTGTCAGCAAACATGTTGCTGGAAAAGTGTAGTTAGGCCCCTGTAGCCCCAGAAAGAGTCAGCGTAGGCAACCCATTGGGCTTTGTGCGAGACAGACGATGCTGTGGTGACTTACGTGTTTACGACGCCGGGCAGCGCTCGTAGAGAGGATTGTACGATGCCGAATGCTGACCCGTGCCCCTTTTTACTTCCGTTGGTGGCGCCCCCACCTCTTTTCTTCCGTTCGTGACATGCCATAGCACTGTGCAGCGTGACATCGCAGTGTGTTTTGATATCACTGGTGGTCTGTCGTTGACTGTTCTGTCGTACAAGCAAACTCGTGGTGTCATTTCTTTCGCTGTAGTACTGAAAAGGGCGACGTTGTAGTGGAGCCCAATGGAGTACACGTTTAGTGAGTACACGGACATGCTGCTTGTTTACGGGGAAGTTAGACAAAATGGACAAGCTGCTCGTCGTCTGTACGAAGAACGATATCCGGGTCGTAGGATTCCAGCTCACGCCATGTTTGCACGACTTACGCAGCGAATGCGTAATACTGGTACATGTGCCGTCACAAGACCAAATACTGGTGCTCCGCGCAGGGTTCGTACTCCCAGTTTCGAAGAGGATTGGATGTACTTCAGAGATTTGAGGAGAGTCTGGATACAAACACAAGGTCAGCAGGTTCCGATATGGACGCTGACAAAATGGCTGTTTGGCGAGTTCTTCATGAGCAACTATTGTACCCGTATCACCTTCAAAAAGTGCAACACATGGGTCCGGCGGACTATCCTCTTCGTACGACCTTTTCTCGTTGGTACATTGGAAGAGTAATGAGGAACCCTGAGTTTGCTGTTTTATTCAGCGATGAAGCCAAGTTCACTCAAGACGCTATTTTTAATTCGCACAACAGTCATGTTTGGAATGATGTCACTCCGCATGCATCATTTGTTACAGCTCGCCAGGAACGTTTTTTCAGTTAATGTGTGGGCCGGTATTGTTGACGGCGTACTCATCGGGCCTTTTTTTCTTCCACCACGACTTACCGGCGCCGGATACCTCCAATTCCTTCAGAACGAACTATCGGGTCTTCTGGAAGAGGTTCCATTGCATGTCCGACGTGTGATGTGGTATCAACATGACAGGGCACCACCTCATTTTTCCCTGCAAGTGCGAGAGTATTTAAACCAAACATTTCCCAACCGGTGGATTGGACGAGCAGACCCTGTCGCATGGCCGCCAAGGTCACTGGACCTAACCACATTAGATTTCTTTCTGTGGGGTTATGTAAAAGGGCTTATCTACGCTACGTCAGTGGAAACGGTCGAAGAGATTACACAACGAATCATTGAAGCATTCGAAATCATAAGGATGCTCCAGCGTATCCGTGAAAACATGATTCTCCGTTGCCACCTCTGTGTCGCTTAAGGTGGGTGTGTTTTTGAGCCTTTGCTTTAGGCTGTCATGTTAAAATGTATGCAACAAATACAATGTTGTGAAACAAAGCCGACGCTGTGATTGATTTCAGACTGAAATTACAATCTGTGCCACGATTACAAACATTAATTCCTCTTCTCGAACGCCAGCACATCCACAACATATCACTCTACAACGGGTTGCCTACACTGACTCTTTCTGGGGCTACAGGGGCTTAACTACGTGTTTCCGGCGACACGTTTAGTGACAAAAAAGGTTGTAAATAATACTAGCTTTCTACCCCCAAGCGTTGTAACATGAATTGAGGCGGTCTACGGAAAAGAGGCACATAAGCCTATGTGCCCTTTTTCCGCAGATTGGTTTTTTTGGACGGCCATGTTGTCGTCTACATTCCCTGAAAATTGCATAGAGATATTCCACAAACTGAGGTTGGTACACACATTTTTGTATCTTGATGTTGGTGCACCTATTTTACCACATAGAGTAATGTTGATATTGTATTGGTAGTTTAATGTTGGTGTGTAATATTAGATTGTTTTTCACGTTTAATTGAATAAAATGAGTTCCAGTGGTACTGATATCGAAGTTGGAAGTGAACACACTGTAAGAAAACGAAGAATTTATACAAAACAAAGGAGCAAGAAACGGGAAACTGCTAAAAAACAACTTTTGAGAGGTGAAGGTTATGTTTCATATAGTGGAAAACCGATGAAAGGTAAAACATTTTCATTGGTTTCACAATGTTCTATTAGAAAATGTGACGTTGTACCTCCTGGCCCACCTAGCCCAAACACTAACACACGTCCGCCCGAGCAGCAGCAGCTGGACGGAGGTTTTTTCCACCCCGAGCCCCCTTGGACCACCCCTCTGTTCTGCCCCCCAGTGCAGTATGGTTATAAAATAATCAGTGTGTGTTTTTCAGTAAGCAGTAAACAAATTATTCATAAGGTGTGACATACAGGCTCGGGAAAGAGAGCCACCTGTGAGACGGACTACGGGGGGTGTTTACTCGCTGCACGCTAAATAAAACAGCCGGCCTAGGCCCGGCTCTTCCCAGAGCTCCCTTTCC